>JAAAKG020134548.1:0-36603 GCA_010014905.2 Druon quercuslanigerum | reverse complement strand
TTGCTAGGCTAGTGTTCACCGCATGGGCCACCGAGGCTCTTCCAGAGTGCGAGGCGGGAATCGAACCCGCAAGCCGAAAGAGTGGGTCCAAAGCCTGCGCTTTAGCCCCCACGACCATCGTCCCACTCAAATAATATTTATTTTAGTAAGTGAATTATTAGCTTAGCAAAGGAACGTTGTTGTTGCTTGAAAGAATAAAGAGGTTTGTGTTTAAGAAATTTAAATAGTAGACATTCAAACGTTCAAATGTAACATTTGTTAAGGAATTTAATGTAATAATAACTATAAGTTAATATTGGTTTGATAGTTATTTTGTATTTTATTTTGACTGGGTAATCAAAAGTTCTCAAAAACTGTATGAACGGACAGACAGCACAGAGAAACTATTTTGTTTCAGGCGACAGTCATTAGGATGCCTAGATCATCACATATTTTTCTCACATCTATGGCGAAAATTGAATAATTTTCATTTTTTTATGAACTACTAAATGCTGAAAATCAGAAATTCACTTAACACACTGCCCCGCATAAGCATTTAAAAATAAAAATAAAATCATGCACAAATGTCATTTGGTCATTTTCACTGCTCTTTTTCTTAACCTCCTTTGACTAGAACGTATACATTTTCATCATATGCCTCGCGCTTCGCACTCGATTTAAGTATATTCCATAAAAGAAAAATTTTCGATACTATTATAAACTCAGATATATTAAATGTACATTTTTAAGATTTTTGTATCTCAGTCTGAGGTTCGTTATGTCATAAATTTAAATTTGCTACTTTCAAGTTAAATTTTTCTGATTTAAACGGAAACCACGTGACTTATCTAAAAGTAAACTTTTAGATATTTTTTTGATAAACAAATTAGCTTCTTAACATTTCTTTGTACCTTGTAAAGTTAGTTAATTACTTAGCTGGTTTTAAAACAGGCGGAAAGCCCCTATGGAGACTCCCTTGCGCTCAAGCTACAAAGCATATTGTGTGACACACTTAACTATTCGCTCTCAGCAGTTGACTCCAAACCTCTCGATGAAGCACCCAATGTGAATCATCGATTGCGTTTTAATTTCCTCAGTTTCCATAAAAGGGGCCGCAAGGGTTTGCTGCTTGAGCGTACCTAATGCCGGACACTGCTATAATACATGTACGGATGTTTCATCGTCCCTGCTGCATTTCTTGCACTCTGTAGCGGGGTTATACTTCATTTTGTGTATATGCTAGTTCAAGTGATTGTGCCTAGTAAGCATCTGAACCACTCTCCTTACCTCCTTCTGTAGCAAACACAGGATCTCCTTGGCTTTGTCCATTCTGCACGTATACCCCAGGATGAATTTCGTTGCTCCTGATTCTTGTGTGACCAGGAACCCATATTAAAGACCCTTTATTTTTTGTTTAAGTTGGTTCCATGCCTTTTTGCATTCCAAAAACCAGTTCTGATGTTATGTCTGGTTTCCCAACAGCAATTAGTGTCACTTGGCAGATAATAATGTTTGAGCAATTCAAAAGACGGCCAGGACCTCTGCCTAAAAACGATAGTATGTTTCGTAAGCGGGACCCCTATTCCCCTCCTTCTCGCGCTGTCATAGATTCCTGCTCCTGACCATCACTTTCCCCTGGAGTCATCTTTATAGTAGATATCCCCTCGGAGGAGCGGGTTACCATTTTTCTTCCACATATTCTTGCTTGAAAGATACCCGTGAAAAACTGCCGATCGCATTGGCGATTATAAACTCAAGCGTCTGTAATTGTTACAGCCTGTCCTGCATTGTTTCAAGTTCCGCGCGTGTTTACCAGACCATGATCGCATGAACGAGCTTGAGCTAAGGAGAGCGTTGTAGAGCCATGCAAACATTTTAGGCTATAGGCATGCATTGGGTATCCAGGTGCTTTGCTTAGTTCCATTTTCTATCTTGGATTACACCCAGATATTCAAACGAATCTAAAACGTCAGCCTTGCTCCATAAAATACAGAAGTGTCAACTTTCGGAACCTTGAAGTTTATCGTGAAACTGACAAAGCTGGTCTTTTCCAGATTTTCAAAGAACCCTGAGCTATCGCATCAGACCTCTATGATGTGCAGCGCCGACCTTGTCAAACCTATCAACGTGTCAAGACCACAGTAAGGGTAATAGGAAGACTTCCTTTGTGGGAAGCCCCGTGGTGCTGTTTTCTTAAATATGCCCTTGCCTCTCGGGTTTCGAGTCTTCTTTGGCGTATCACACTTCGTATCCAGTTTACTGTCTGGTTTGGCATGCCACGCCTCAAAGCCTCTCGACATATGAATTCTAGAGGAATATTGCTAAATACTCATTGCTGTTTTTGCTTCCCCACATCGTATGATGAAAATTCACGTCACAATCAAATAGCAGAAAAATTCTGTTCTCCCGGCAGTGCTGAATTAGAGCCTCCACCTCTTCTAGGAGGTGGAGATCCATCAGCAACGCCTGCAAAATTAGCTTAGTTAATATATACCTCTAATATTTCTCCACTTTTTCCCCTACGTCTCGCCTTAATTACAGTGAGATCTCCGAAGCAGAGCTTAGGAACCAAAATCGCATTCATATCCTTGATAGCTATGCATGCCCTTATCGCTTGTACGAGCGGCCCTTTATATATGGAGCCACATCCTGACTAGCCACTAATCCTTCCTCTCTATAACCAGGCTTCTTGGATTAGGGCGAACCCTGTCTGCACCACTTACATGGGTCTAGCTGAAAACGCCGAGGCGCCTTTGGTGTGGCGCAAAGGCTAATTCGGGGCACCTCCGGAAGCTTCTGGTCCCTATTTAGATTCCAGTTGGGTCACCCGGAAGGTCACCCTACTTGCTTTATCTTCCACGAATCAGTTTTCTCAGTCGGGTTCTGAAAGCTGAGGCGCCCGAAAACGGCCGTCGGACTCTTGCGGGTACCAGGAATCAGGACTGTCGCTTTGCGGTACCTCTGGAGATATTCTATCTCCTGACTTTCAGGTTTAGTCTCTCTTTAAGGTCAAATGTTGGAGTTCTTTTCACTATCCCTGACCTGATGAAGATGTCTGTAATTCTGGAGTCACACACGTCTGTCGGTAAATGTTTGTCAATCTCTTTAGAGATTTCCTTCATGTCCAGATGTCCAGATTCTGGAGAGCTAGACAGGTTTCGGGATAATCAGCCGCCAGGACAACCTGTGTATGCAGGGCTTTCTGACGCTTCAACATCTTGTTTGGGGGAGTTGCTCTAGAGCCCCTTTTCCTCTTGTTCATAGGATAAGCCTCAGAAGTTTATTCAGGTGTAGATCCGCAGCCATTGACCGTTTGGAGTGCATTGGCTGCTGTTTCAGACCCGCGCTTTGCGGTATCTCTTCCCCTGCGCTCCACTACGGTTCCTCCTCCTTATGGATAGTTTTGTTAGCTGCTCTCCTATTGTGACCCTCATTGTTGCCTTGTTGTTGCCACTTATTCTTTTCAGTTTGTTTTATTTTCTGTGTTCCTATCATAGTAGCACGAGAAGCTAGGGAAATAAGAAATACACTCGGCAGAGCCCCGCACGTAGGGATCGAGTCAACATATTATGGGATTTGATCTGGTTACTCAAAGTCTTCGTTAAGACACCTGCTTTGAGACCCAAGCATGTGCATCTCTACGGAGGGGGCAGGTTTAAGGATTTTTTTACCTTAGTGCCATTCATCCCTAGACACGGCAATCACATCGTGGCCTGGGAGCATGCGAATTCGCGACCTCAAAATATAAGGAGGCTGGTTAACGAATTCGACCTTTCTGTTCGTGCCTTAAGAAATTGACAAAGAGCGATCTAATTAGTTAAATTCTCCTACAATGCCAGCGATGACGACAGCGATGGCAACTGACAGCCATTAAAGTAAGATCCATTTCTTTTCGATCAGTGTGCTCAGAAGAGTCAAGCTTTCATGAAAAATTATTTACAAAATAAATTAAAAAATATATATCATAACAATCATTGTATTGTTATACTAGATTAAAGAACTAATAGCGTCTATAAAATACGTTCATTTCATGATTTAATTAATAACATGAATTTTTGAAGAAATTAACATTTTTTTTAACAATCAAAAATTAGTTAACATATGACTGTCTTTTCTAAAATTACTGATTAATATTTATTTACAAACAAGTACTTTCAAAAAGCGTTAATGAACTCTCAAAATTTGTGATCGATTCATATTCTGTGATGAATTTTGATCAATATACTGAAATACGTAATTAGTTTTCAATATATAGTCGCATTTGTATATTAGATTCACAAATAGATGAATTTATCCCATTTCAGATCAATGAGAAACTCCATGGCCTTTCCCGGCCTTAAATATTAAACCATTTCGCTAAACTTTATTGAAGAGTTTTTTGTATTAGAAAAAGCTGGGTGTAAGAGGAAATGAATTCAAAAAGTAAAAATAGGGACAAATATTGCTACTTTATTCCGCTTTAGACTATATTGTGATTATAAAATGCAATTTTGGCCCAATAAGTCATCACAACGATTCTATTCGTTTTAAATTATAGATTGTATTTTATAAGGAAGTTATACCAGCTCTGAAACGTATTTGTTGACTTTTTTCATAAAAAGATTTTATGTGTAATAAATAAAGTAGATACGGAAAGTTCTAATATTAAGATAAACATTCGTTGCCCTCATTGCCACACTCTTTTTTTCTATATGTTAAGATCTATAATCGGAAAGTGAATGTTTACTTTTATACTTACATTCAAACCATCAATTGCGTAAAGAAGCGGCTGATTGCAATGTTAGAAAATCATTTTTAGTTTTTTATCGTTTTCTTTGGCTGGATAAAATGAGGACCTTTTTTCTGTTCTTTACCTTTACGGTTTTTTTATATTTTACAAGTAAGTGTAATGTAATACAGTATTAATATTAATAAAAATTAAGAAACATCGTTGTAAAAAAAGCTGTTGTAAAATATTTGATAACTGTTGTCTATTTTCTTTATAGTTCCTCCCTTTACGGTTTTGAGAGTCTTACATGAGAGCATTACATTTTTTCTCACAAAGAAAATATTATGTGCTATCTTACCAACTATCTGTTTCATACCGTCTTAACTACTATTCTTATTCTTAGAAGAGACTTTGCAATACTTCTTCATTCTCTTTCTTAGGAGCAATTTGTTTATATTTCCTAATCCTATGCAATCTGCGCTATCTCAAGTCATCTACATTCTTCATGCATTCCTCACCCTGACCATTTCTATTCTAAATCCACTCTACTCTCTTATCCACGCTCTCTCTTATCTCTTCGCCACCTGTATCTCCTTTTAATTATTTTCAGGTACTCTGGCTCCTCTCTCTTTTAACCACCCTATGCCAGCTGTTGTATCTTCAATTCGCGATTTATTCCACCTTTTTCTCCTTGTTTTACCGTGATCTGTTCCTCCATTTCCTGGCATTCTCTACACCCACTTGCATATCACACTTAAACTTTATTTCGTATTCCACTTCTTTCCACTGCGAAACAGGATCTCCAAGCCTCCACGAATTTGCTTGTGTTAAAGTTGCGGTGGCTTTGGGTGCGAGATACCAGTACATGTCCGCTGATGGCGCTACATTTTCCCTCAACACAGACAAGTCTATCATAAGTGATAAGACGCATACAAACGGTTGATCAATGTTGGTGTCTCATCGTTGGTAGCATACTTGCCAGTGTTAAAGGGAAAATGTGGCGCCATCAGCGGACGTGTACTGGTATTGGTAACAAGTACATACACTGCGGCTTGGAGGGCCTCATTCGAATATCCCATCCTCTACTATTCTTTTTATTCACCATTTCCTCTCGTCTTATTTCTTTCATCAGCATATAACCTGAGCAGATCCGACTTACACCCATGGCGCCCTTTACAAATTTCTAAAACAAACTTTCCAATCTGTTGTGCTCTTGCCGTCCTCAAATTTCCACATTAAAGCAAAAACTTACCACACTAATACGCTGAACACCAATCCTCTCATTGTCCATTCTTACGTGAACCATCTATAATCCTTACTTGTAACATTACTTTACTCATGCATTACTAGTTTTTTTCACCTGTACCTTGTTTCCTCCTCTCGCTTCGAACAAATACCCGAGGTAAATAAAAATCTTCCACCAACTCTACTAACATGCTTTATATCTTCCATTTGTACTATACTCTACGCTTTTCATTATTGAAATACATAAAATTACTCTTACCCACATTTGCAGTGAGATATTTCACTCTCAAGTACTGTTTGAAAACTCTTATCCTCAGATTCACCTCTATCTCATCATCGGCTGATACCACTTCTTCGTTATCAGTGTATCGTGGTAAATATTCCTTTCCTATTCCCAGTATTGTATCGTGTTTCCTTTCTTCCTTACCTTTTACTTTAAGTCTGGCAATAGAACACTAAATATGAGTGGGTTCAATGAGTACCCTTGTTAAAGCTCACTTCTTGTTCAGAAATCCTCTTCTTTCTTTTCTCCTATTTTTACTATTTTCAGATTGGTAAAAAAAAATTAGCTGTACTATGCATCTGATCAGTGTATACTTATATATTTTGGGCCGCTTAATCCGCATCCGACCTCAAAAGTATTATTTTCACCTAGCCTAGAAAAAATCGTAAAAAATTGAAAAAAACTTTAGATACCATGCAAGTTTATGTTTTTGAAATGTTATATTTCTAAGATTTCCGAGTCTTTAAGTCAAAATTTAATAGTGTTTTGCTCAGCTTGGAAAAATAGGTGGAAAATCAATTTTCACTATTACCTGCTTTTTGCTCTGTTGGCAGTATGTTGCACAGTATAATTTGCATGCTCATATATATTAAATAAAATCAGGATTTAAATCTAGTTTTGATTTAGACGTATATGTATGCCACCATAATGCGCGCAAAAATCCTGCTGCCTTGAAAGATACTGGAGCGATTACACTGCCCCGAAAGGGGATGTATGGCCTGATTTGTCTTTCAGTCTATCGAGGTAACGATGCCAGTGGCAACACACTGCTCTGCGGGGGGCATTAGGGTCTGAGGATGATGCCATAGTGCAGGGATCACCAGAAGGCAGTCTCTGACTGCAACGAATGCCAGTGTAAGTCTAGGGGCTAGGTCAAACAGACCCTAATAAATCTTGTGCTTTGACTGGTTCCAAGTTCTTCGTGGTCATTATACCTACCGCCGGGCTTGGAACAAATTATTATTCCCAAAAATAAAATATAATATCAAAATATTTATGAACGTTTTATTTGTTAATATTCATATTGTTTAGTGAGTAATGAGCATCTAAAATGAAATAATGAGAATAAGGACGTTTTTAATGGACAAATGTTAATTTGTACAACTCTAAGTAGAGTTTAAACTCTTCATAATAAAGGAAAAGGAATTTTCGCAGTCATCGTTTTTCTTTCTTCTTGATGAGTTTTTGTTCAAAATTCTCCAAATTTTTCCTCCTTTTGAAAGGTTAAATTTGAGGTTTAATTTGCATGACAATTTGATTCACCTTATAAATTAAAAATGAAATTGAAATTGCAAATGAAATGTGTTGTAAATTCGAGTACAAAAGTTCAGACCCCCGGCGTGAACGACGGAAAGACGTGATTTACCGTAACCGTAACTCTTAGCTCGATTCCTGGAAAGCGATGAAAAAAATGAAAAAAATGCCATACACTTGTCGTGGCAGTCAGCACCTGCTTGACGTGGTGAGCCCTGCCGTAGTGTGTCCGATGACGAGTTGACATGGTCCTCGTCAAAGTCGGAAAGCCTGGGGAGGTATGGGTGTTATCACCCACAGGATAGCGGACTCACCTCGATCGGAACAGGATCCCTAACGTGCAGGTTTTTCTTTAACTGTATGGAGCTTAACAGTCACAGAAAGCAAAATACACAAAAATCCAACTCTAGCCATGATTTAACGAAAACTCTAACTGTTTCTATTATGTCTGCAGTAAATACATAATACCAAAAAAATCGTAGGAACATCACAGAATCAATAAAAGAGCTGTATCAACGGTGTTTTGACAGTGAAATCGAAAATCAAAAGACTAAATGGGCACCTAGGATCATATGCAGTAATTGCTATAGCATGCTACGTCATAATAAAGAAAAGAATCTTTGGGAACAACACTTCGACCTCAAATAATATTGACTATGCGAATGTTCCCAGCGTTAACAAGCCATCTATCTCATGTAATAAATACATCGATAGTATTAAAGAGTCTCAAAATATTGAAGAAGTCGAGAAAAAAGTTATTTCTTCACTTCAGCAGACATTAATTAAAACGCTTTCATGAGAGAAATATGTATGCGACGATTGCACACACGACACTGACAATAACGACAGTGGAGATCACTTCATTTCTAAAGTAGAACAAAAGCCAACCGAATTCTACACGCAAAAATAATTTAATGACCTTATCAGAAACTTATGTTTGCCTAAAAATGCTGGTGAATACTAGGCCTCAGATTAAAAAAAAAAAGAAATTGGGTAACAAGAGGTACTAAATCCGCCGTCTACCAAAACAGAGAAGAAAATTTTCTATAGTTCCTCTCTCGGGACACTGATTTAGTCTATTGTTCAGATGTTAAGGGTGTAATGAATTAACTAAAACCAAATGTTTATAAAGATGGTGAGTAGAAGGTTTCCATTGATTCTTCCAAGCGAAGTCTTAAAGGAGTGTTGCTTCACAATAAAAATAAGCTCCAATCAGGACCAACAGCCCACTGCACTATACTGAAGGAAGAGTACATTAATCTAAAGAAGATTTGGACTCTGATTAAGTATTCGGGTAATCAATGGAAGATCTGTGAAGATTTGAAAATTGTAACTATACTGTTAGGGCAACAATCAGGTTTCACTAAATATTCCTGCATTTGGTGATTGTGTGATAGTAGAGATCGCGAGCATATGAGATGATGGCAGATTTTTTTTGGATGTTGAAAAAAGATGTTGAACACAGAGAAAAAGGCTTAAAAGAAAACCATTGAGTAGATCTTTATCAGACAAAAGAACTAGAAGACATAAAGAAAGCTTAATTCATTAGATTTAGATTCGTACGCATGACTCCCATTTTTATAACGACTACTTTTTTCAGACATTTTTCTGTCTTTTCTCAATTTCTAAATAGTTTACAAAGGTTAGAAGAAAAAGGAGGCACTATAGAGTTTGTTTAAGGTTAAAAACTTTCAGATGAATACAAATAAAATGCATTTTGACGGTTCCTATTGACAAAACTGTATCTGTATCATCAAATTTTGTTGCACAGGTCCATAACATCCGTAAAGTCAGAAGCTTTTGTTAGTTTTTCACGGTTTCCCCTGAGAGAGGGGAAAATGTGTGGCAATGTAAAGTAATTTAAAGTACTAATATTAATTTACAAACTTAAAATATATAAAGATACTGTATTTTTTCATTGACTTGCTACTTAAAATAAAAGACGTTCAGAGAATCCAGAGAACCCTAGATTTTACACATTTCTCATAGGCTAGGGTAAAATTCTGGCGTGTAGGGGAAATTCTGAGGTTGGATTCGGATTTAGTGACCCAAAATAAATGAGAATACAGTGGTCAGGTGCAAAGCACAGACAACTTTTTTTGTGGGCTTGCGTTGTGATTGTTTGTACAAAGTTGAGCAACATAAAAATTTTTTACAATCTTTAAATAACAATGAATCTATTGGCTTAAAATTAATTATACACGTTCACGGTTTTCTTTCAAAAATTTTCAACAGAGTTCTGTTTTCTATATTCGCTTTTTTCCGATTGCACATTTTTTAATAATCCATAGAAAATTGCAATTACTATTTAGCAATCTTTGTAAGAAAATGTGCAATGAATAAAAATCATCTTGAATAAGCATGAATTGCGTCCCTGAAAAGTTTGTTTGAATTATATAGCTTTTCGTCTTATGCAAGAATACTTTATTATCTCTTTAAATAAAAATTTTTAAAGCTTAACTAAATTACTAGAGCAATTTTGCAGATTTGATTAGCGATAAGTGCACCAATATTCATTAGTAAGAAATAATTCATTACGTTGGTTTATATATTTTCTAACCAATAGCAAAACAAGGCGAATCGCTTCGTAAAACTATATTCACTGATTTAGGACTTTATACAGTAATTTTAAAAATTTATAAAAATGTCCTGTTTTATTTTGTAAAATATTGCCTTCTGATTGTTTGCACTACTTATCAACAGAATCCAGTTTTCAAGTTTCAAAATTGTTTACGGTTCTACATTCTTCTAGTTTTTCATAGAAAAATGCGCTCGTAGACAGTTTTATCATATATCAAATATTAACACAAGATAGAAAAAAATAAATTCTGGTCATTGAAATTTTTATTGAAAATGATTGCAACACCTTTAAGAAAACTTTCGACATTGGTTAACCTTGATGATTTATTAACACACGAAAAGTCGGGATGATTTCTTCTTAGAAAAAGTACATTTTTAACAAAAATTTAAGGAGAGAAATTTTCGTTCAATCGGAATATGTTTTGCTTTCAAGAGATCTCACATGATATCCCGAGAAAAAAGTGCTAGGAGCAAACAAAATTATTTTTTCTTCAAGATGCTAAAACCAATTTTTCTTACAATGTAAAAAATTGGTCAGAAAATTATTTAAACAAAATCTGACGTAGATTTTTAAAAAATAACCAAGATATTCGTGATCAGAGGACGGTTTTTGATATTTAAAACCAAAGGCATCCTGTTGACCTATAAGAACATACATAAGTGCTAGTGGCGACTTGATTAGTTGTCGAATTAATCATACTAATTGCTCTTTGATAGATTTAAACTTTCATTAATTATGCTTGTTAAACTCTATTTGATAGGTTGATAATAATAACACTTACTCTGACAGCACAAATAAAATACATCCCAAGTGTATACTTTGCCTAAACCAGAAGAAACAATCAGTGCACCTCTCTGTGCACCTCACGATGTATGGATGAACTTTGAAGCTTTCCAATGGAGAGGTGATAAGCCTATCGGAAAGTGAATCGAACGCTATCAGTTTTAATAGTTCTGACGATCTTATATACTGTGATGCCAGCTGCTGGTGGGTCGAAGGAAACTTCTTCAGTCAGAAGCTCTTGATATCATGTGGTCCCGAACGAAATATTTCTTCATGTCTTTGTAGACTTTGTAGACTTATTTCCAAAAGATAATACCTAAATGATAATACCCATATTGTGGCAACATTACGCTGGTTTATGTTAAGCACCTTTGACTTGTTGAGCAGGTGATGCAGGATTAGCAGTTCACGCTTAAACTTTCGGACCCTGGTGGTTAACTTCCAGTCAGGTGTTACGTAGTCAATCACACACTCAACGTGAAACTCGTGAAATGCCTATATTTGTACAGAGTTGATGTATTTGTTTTTTGGTCTAATGATTAGGTAGACGCTCTGCTTATAAATCCATTGTTCCAAAGGTGACCCGCATGGTTATACGGACGGTGATGCAAAAAGTGCGAGATCTCGGGGTTTCTCTTGCACCACAGAGCATGCAGTCGAGCCATGTAAACCTGCCGCTCAGGGACTATTCTGGTATCGTAGCATTCCAGCAGATTGGCATTTCAGTTGATCCGTCCACTCAAAAGTACTGAGATTGTGCCGGTCTGTCGCATTCGACCTGTCTTTATTGACTACCTCAAGTCTAATGCAGTCGGTATTTTGTCCAACCCATTGTTGGGAGCCATAAACAGTCGATTTATTTGAACAGTATATATTATCATATTAGTGTCATTATTGACGTTACCACGAGCCGCCAGGGAAGCGTTTCTTCTGTTCTCGCAGAGCCCCAAATATGAGGGAGAAACTAAATACCCTGGAAGATTGTCCAGTTTCCCAGACGTATTGGTTGAGATACTCTCGCTGCAACCTTGCAGTCTCCGGCATGAGTTGCACCCGCCACGGCTTTGGGATTTCTCTTTTGTCAACATCCCTGGACCATTGCTCGCGACTGCTTATTTAGTTTGTAGCCATATTCAACAGTAAATTTCTGTACTAGGACTCTCTATCTACAACCCGAGGACGCATCCGTTAGCCTCGCCAAAGGCTTTCCATCTCGGCTCTTGAAGAAACCGGACAGAAACGTATACATATCAGTGGTTTCGTTGTGTTGGTTACTTCTCTTTCTTCCTTTTTCTTATGCTCCTCTTTATTCTATCTTTACTTTACTGACATTATTGTGTTACCAGCATCACCAAACTCTCTCTCTCTCTCTCTCTACCCCGCTCTCTCTCTACCCCCTCTCTCTCTCTATTTTCTTTCGGTTACCTCCTCGCTTACCTAAAAAGGTTTGTTCGGAAACTATCCGAACTTGTGGTGTACGATGAGTAAGAGTTGATTCCAAACAATGGTAATTATGTCTCCTTTAAAGTACTCCCTTCCGAACGCCACAATCTGCGTTCAACGAGGCTCCACAGCTGCTACGTTCTATTCTGTTCTATTTCCTGAACATTTTAAAATCGTTTTCCTTTAAGACAATACTTTAATTTAAGAAACACTTAGAAATCGCAGAGATTCAGGTCAGGACGATATCAGGTGCGATATCATTGTAAAGAAAGGATTGGCCACGTTTGCACAAATCAGGCTGTTTTTTCTAACTGAGTAGCGTAATCGGTTCAGAACTTATTGTCAATACTTCTTGTTTATATTATTGAAGCGTATTCATCATAAGAAAACCCTTCTCGGTCATAGAAAACAGTGTCCGTTACCTTATAATGAGAAAGAGCGGTACTTTTCACTTATGCACGGTCATTCTAAATCACGTAAAGTATTCTTTAATTTTAGTACCATTCTTAACCTCAAAATCACAGCCATGCTAGGTGGTTTTCCTCATTCTCAAATGCGATAAGCACGTGATTAGACTTTTACTTAACTGTGTATACTAGTAGACCAAAGATTCAAAGTTTTTTTCTGTAAATGACCTAAACTTATCTTTCATACTAACTGCCTATTTTTAATTTCTTATTCCTCATGCCTTCTTTGTTAGCCTTACCACGCTTTGGGCCTCCACATCTCAATTTTGTTATTACTATAAAGTATTTAGAGTCAGAATGTAACTGGCCAGATAAATTACTTTTATTATCATAATATACGAAAAAAATTTTAAGGGTAAAATTGATAAAATTATCAGCATGTAGAATAAACTCATTAATTTACACTTTTATCTTACAAAATTAGGTGGAATGCTAAGAAGTCAAAGACAAGCAAAGCAACTAGGCCCATCTCCTGCTGTTTCTCAACGAAAACGTATTTTTGTAAGTAGGCCAGATGGCAGTGTGTTTACTGGACCTGTCCTCAGTTACCGTGGCACTGAATACCCCAAGTGGATTCTATTTCCAAATCCATCTTATTATGGAGGACAACGTGCTTACATAAGACTGCCTAGCGGCAAAGCTATAGTTTCATTTATCAAACGTTTTGAACATAGTACTGATAACAGCGACGATAAATATGAAGAACCCCGCTGCTTTTTATCGACAAGAGGTGGCGCTTTATTATCAGGAGTTCTTAACCGTTTTAATCATATACCCCTACCGGAATCTACTAGTCACCCACGCTGTTTTGTACGAATGCCAGGTGAAAACATTGTTTACGTGGGAGACCTGAATAGACACAACGGTAGTCGTCCTAGTTGGCTTAAATAAAAATACTAGATATTATAGTCGTCATAAGGAATCTAAGTGCGTTCTTAATATATTATTCATTATTTGATATGCTATCAGAATAAAATATCCTTACTTGTTGTAGTTTTATTTGTCTAATTACATTCGAAGCTTTGTCCTCATTCACAGAAAATACAAGCCTCTTTTTTATTGCGTATTAGTGGAAGCGGAACTTTCTTAGAATAAGGCTTAAAGATATAAGCATATTTTAAGGAATAATTATTGCAATTGAAATTACAAAATCAAAGCTATTATTGTATTGTAGAGTTTAAAGCGTCAGGAAGCGCTGATTTCCAAACGTCCAGTAGTGACTTCCATACGGTTAGAAGTCAAGAGTCGGCCTATTTGTTCTCTAAAAATAATAGAAGCCCATTGAGCTACAGTGGATTTTGAACCAACTGAAAAACATAGTTTGACTAATTATGATACTCAGCTTGTTTCGTAGACAATGCTTAGAAATTATATTCTAACTGAGCGGCATGTTTTACCAATCCAAGCAGTTGGACCAAATTATATTTTTTTTAATTCACTGAATTAACAATATAGTTTTTTTATATGCGATAATGTATCTTAGTCACTGCATTTGTAATCTTGAGAAATTAAGAATATGTAACAACACAGGCCAAAAATTTAAAGTTTTTCACATTGCAACTAAACTAGGTGACTCCAAAGGATTTTTGGTGTCAACATTTTTCCTATAAGTAAGGATTTCAAGAAATTCTAACCCAAAAATAAAAAATTGCCATTTTTAGATATATTTAAAACAATATAACACGAGTAGTGATTTTTTTATAACATTAGAATCCATCGTTAAGTGCTGCTTTTTACCTCTCATTTCGATGTTGGATTATCCTGTATCGACTTTTTTCTACGAAATATAACAATTAGAAATTCAGTTTAACACTAAAGAACTAGCAAAAAAGGTGAAGAAAATTGTGTTATTCTATTGGTAAAGGGTTTGGCATCTGAAGGTTTTTGAGTTTTCCAAATCTGAATTTGAGCTTTGATTTAAAAAAATTCCAGATGGCATGTTTCACTTTTCGGTTGATGCAAATGTGAATAGTGGACAAAAAGTTAACAATTATTTTATAAAACCTTAACTATCTAGAATAAAAAAGAAGATAGTCGATAAAAGAGATATTTCGGGTTTCAATCGTGTACAAAATTACGAATTTTGCCGACGTTTCGTGAACATTGCCCTTCTTCAGGGCTGTACTGAAACTGAGTTATTAGGTTATGTTGTTCTTCTGTATACTCTCGACGTTGTCGCTGTCAATGTATTAATGATTACTAATTTTTTGTTAATAAACGTCCCAGTCTAAAATTCAAAATTTGAAGACTTAAATCTCATCGAATTGAAATTTATTCTTATTGAATAGTTGACATTTTTTAAAATTAAATTTTAAACATTTTAATCAGCTTTAAATTTTAATTTATCTCATTTTCCAAAATCTAATTGACCAAATTTCAATCTTTAACGTTTTTAAATTTTTCTGCTTTCTAAATTTCAATCTGAAATAGTTTCATTCTGCGATTCTTCAATTGAAAAAAACCTCTTATATTATATATATGAAGAACTATCCGGAATTACTTAGTTAACACTCTTTAAATGAAATCCTTATGATTTTAGTCCTGGTAAGTTATATCAGAAAAATGGGTCCTCCAGGTGCAACTTTCAGAAGCGAGCCCTTCCTACCGGGATTTTTTCCGAGCGGCCATTAATTTTCTTTCAATTTTCTGCCAAAGAAAATAATGGTTGATCTTCAAAAAGGCTGTGCGAACCTGGACTATGCTGCACCTGTGCATTGTGGAGAACCCTGTCTTAATGAAATGCATAATAAAAATTTTTGCAAAACCTACAAAATAGCTGTAGTGCATATCAGAATAATTTGATAAATATCAATATAAATTAGTAAAAAGGGCAAAGATCATTTATAAAATTATCAATATAATTCTTATAAATTTTCAATGTTTCAAAAAATGGTTACGATTTTAAATAAAGTTTAAAAATAAAACTACTTCAGTATGTGCTGAAAAATAACCAAAGCTCAAATTTCCTTTATGTGTACTTAAAACTTTAAAAACCCCACTTCTCAGCAAAAGCATGCAATGGTTCCTGAAATTCATGGCATCTCAAATTATTTTTAAACTATATTAATACACTTATTTAAAGAACATTCACATCAGCCGTCGAAATTTTGTAAGAAAACCATACAAGAGAATATATCCAAGACCTCCAATTCTACCTGAAAATCCCGAAGTTCTAATCATGCATTTTCGGCTTACACACGAACTTACAGGGGTAATCATGCACCTTCTGTTTTTCAACTTCCAAACGGCAGGTATGGCTGAGGTAAATTTCTAGCTCGATCTCGCAGCTCTTCCTTAGGATTAAGAGGTACATCTTTCAGTAGAATCGATTGAAGACACAGTCGAAGTCATACACTGAGGGAGTCGGAACTATCTACAGAATTCAGCCCCTCTACTTACGACTACATCTTCTCGTTCCGCTTTCAGAGAGTTACATGATCCACGCACGCATATCAGAAAGATATGTAGAAAGCGCTGGGGCTGCATTTCTCAGGCCGACCGCACGTGGCGATATAGGCGATTCACTCATCACTTTGCAGCTCAATAACAAATTCCAATTTGCAGATAAAAATCAAATTATTTTTTAATATGAAGGAGCGTTTGTCAGACTATCAATATCATAAAAATTCTGGAAACCGTTTTTTTTAACCTAACGTCTCTTCTGTCGCAAAATGTCATATATATCATGCCTAGGTATTATATAGAATGCCTAGGCAATGCATCTATAGAATAAATATTTAACAACATACTTTACCAGAACTGAGCGGAACTATCCGCGTCAGAATCTGCATCTGCATCTTGTTTGTCACACGTAATTGCATTGTCTTTGGGAACTGCAAGCAAATTATATACTTTTGGAGTTAATTGTGACTGTTTTTATTTCTGGAGTTGTTTCATGAGACTAAGAGCAGAAATTTTAGGGTCAGATGTGACCATCACCTGAAAAATAAAATATGAAGATTTGTACAACGACTGGTTGTTTTTCTGCTGTGATCCTTTCTGTATTACTTTTAATGTCTATTTCGCGCTTCAGAAGCTTCTTCGCCAAGCACTCCTACAGGCAATAAACTCTTTTTGATCATGTTAGTGCTATAAATAAGAATATTGTGCATCCATGGAGGCATGGGGTACCATCCTTAGATTTGAGTAGTTTGTCAAAAGGAACATGGTCTATTGTAAGTTTTATGAATAAAGCAATTCCAATTTCTCCCAAAGAATTCTTCGATTTTTACTTTTTTTGTTGCAGGCCTTGTCTTTTGTACCTTTCTTCTTATTTCTATGATTTGACTTTTAATCTCTGAGAGATCTACAAGCAGGTTAGAAAAATATTTCCACGTATGCAAAGGACTCGCTTCTTACAGAAGTAACTTCGGATTTGGAAAAAAGATTTCAAGGCCAGTTTGCATAGACTGCGAGAGTATTTCTCGGACTAGACAAGAAAATAGTACTTGTGAAATTTATTTCACTTTATCTTCACAGTGTTTAAAATACAACGTTACTTTTTACGCTAACATTAAAAATTTACTCTTTAAGACAAATAAATACATTTTCTTCACAAATAAACCCTGTTTACACATGAATTTACTTCTTATTTACCAAGGGGGATTTTTCTGATCAATAAATGCGAGACTTAGTTATTTTCTTCTACATATAGCAACCTTTTAAAAGGGAGAGCAGTGAAATAGATTATATAGCATTACAAATTTTTTACACTTTAATCCCAATAAATGTCAAGAAATTTGTTTTTGTCCGAATTAGCCTCTTGGCATTTAAGGTTTCGTTTGAATCATTTTGAATTCGCAAAAGTTAGGGTAGTAAGATGGCACTTTTTTGATGTCAGTGATTTAATTTCATTGAATGCAGTTGAATGGCCGTATCAGTTGAATACCATGCAATGCCTTTAGTCATCGGAGGCACATAATTAAAGAAATGTAATTTAATGCTGTTGAATTGCGCAATAAGATGAATGAAGGATTGTATTACGTATAATCTAAAAAAAGGTTAAAACAAACACCGCATGGTCATACTGGGAGCAACTATCATATAAAAATTATACCGACTTCCAGTCATACACGGTAAAACACACCTCTGGCCACATCTCATGAACGTGAGATGTGTGATCAAAAAGCGCGAGGAAATCACAAAGGCAAGCCCGCGAAACCCTCATATGTGTTAAGGACATGATGTGACCAAGGATGACAGCTTTCTGCATCCATTTCGCAAGTGCCATGGCATAGTTTTGGCACGCGGGTATGAATTTAAGGTTACGAGCCAGTATTAGCTTATCACCTCAGCGAGGAACGATCACAAGGACAATTAATTCAATTTTGAGGCGTTGACACGTTTCCTTGTTTTGCTAATCCTGGGTAGTGATGTTGCAGTCGGCTAAAGCCGAGAATTCGATCACGAATATAGTTCGTTTCTCGAAGACTTGGAGAACGATGCCAAGCATGGAGTGTGGAGCGCAGATTGCTGTCTTAAAGATGTTGATAAAACACTTTTAGGGTACAGTTATATTTGTAGAGCTACGTCATTCTGGCATGGGTGGGACACTCAGATAGTATGCGTTCTACGTACTTAACGAGTGCATGTCACATTCTGAACCCATCATTGGGAACTTGTTGATATAAAATGCAGTCACGCTATACTAAGGTGGAAATGACACCGCCCTAGTTTGCTCTTTTGAACAGGACTGTTCTTTAACATTTCTGTGAAAGTTTCCGTGAATTTTCTTGTTTATGAGAAAAGCATCTAGATGGAGTAATGGTGGAGTAGATGAAGAGGATTTTTGCCATTTGCAGCGACATAAGCTGTACTTAGAACAATTCGGTTATGAAGACGCTGAATGTTAAAAAACAGCGTCCACATTGACGGTGTGAGCTGTATAATCGTGGAACGGACAAATTGATATGTAAGCTCTTATGCATAGGCCTGATCTACCGTATGGCAATATGAAAGGCCGATAGCTTGTGCTTCGTAAATTGAAACACCCCAAACGAGTAGAGTAGATCCATAATGGCAAGCATATTAATCGCAGATACCTTTTTCAAAGCAGACATATTTGAAGACTAAATCTGTATCAGAAGGTGCTTGAATGTGCTTTGGAGAGACTCCTTAACTAATGTTACGTCCTGAATTCGGCTTTGAGGAATTTCCAGGTATGCACAGGTCTCACCAGTGTCCATATGTTTTATAACACTTATATCTACAAGATCATGTTCCTTGGGAACGCGAACGCTCTTTCCTTACTTGATATGAATTTTGGCATACTTGTCTAATACAAAGTCTGTACCAATCTCTCCTGATTAGTATCAACACAGTTTTATCCAGAAGGATTTTTTACTGCGAGATATATAGGTAGAAGTGTGACGCAAAAAAGCAGAGGGCTCATGGTATTGCTCTTAAAGACATCTGTCTGGAAGGTGACGTTCATTGTCACACGATAATCTCCAGATGAGATATTAAATCTAGTTTTTAAAAGCGGCATCAATCTGTCTATACATCTCACTATATGTGGATGAACCTTTAATCTTTCTAACAGACAGATGATAAGTGTATAAGAGGATGAATCTGGAGCATTGCGGTCGTCAATCCAGGCCATTGACAGAACGCCCTAATGGGCTGTTGTGTCTTTGCATATGCAACTGTCAATCATCAGGTTCTCTCAGCCACTTTTTTCGTACATCTCTTTCCACACAGGATTAATTTTTCAAAAACTCCTGTTATTTAGGACAGCTTCGATGATCTCATAAAGTGCGTTCAAACAAGTAATTCTCTGGGTTGCACAATTTTCCTTTTTTTGACAGGAGTATAGTGCTTCCTAACATCAGCCACTGCGGAATGAGCGCTTCCGACTTTAAATATGTGGTGAATATGCAGGTCAGATGCTGTCATGCAGAAGTAAACTTCTTCCACCAGAAGTTCTTGATACCATTTATTTCTGCAGTGGATGGTTTTATCAGTATCTGCTTTCAACTGCAGTATTTTTTGAATCTTTTATATCGGTTTCTAAAAAGTCTCTAACTCGTTGAGCTTGCATTTATTTTTTACCAACCCGGGTTGATTGCCGAGGAGGCGTGATGGGTTATCGAGAAACAGTACATCCTCCCTGATCCGTTACTTTCTCTTCTGAATTCTCCTCATTGCTTTAGATAACACCCGTATTTTGTCAACAAAATGCTGCTCAATTGCCAGTAAATCTGACTTGTTCAATCTGCGGCAGAGAATCTTCAGTAAATTACAAATTGAAGACGGGATGAATTCTTTCTTGTATATCCAAGGTTCTTGTTCAATTGATGCAAGCGTCTTTTAGTCTTTTCATCCATCTTCAGTTTTAACCTTCGTTTTAAATCAGCCAAAGTTCTCGCAGCACCGTGAACCTGCAGGAGGGACCTGCATGTCAATTTTCCTTGTTGTCCTAAAATCGCTATCATCTCTGAGCAGATGCCTGGTTTCCGCGGCTGATTTTAATGTCCCTTCATCATATTTGTCTACCACGAAGCCATCAGGTTGAGCATGAGGAGCATCTTTCGGCAGAAGACCATACACAGGAATTCGGGGCGATCCATGGAATGATTAATGGTCCTCTTTTTGCATAAAGCATATGTCGATTTAATGGTTAGTATGTTCCTCGAAATTTCATGGATAACCGTGTGAAGTTAAGTGGATGGTTTCATGGATAATTTACTGTCATGATATGAGGAAGAATATCTCAAAATTTAAGTTCTCTAATGTCGGGAGGAGCAACTGGATGTTGGCGGCCTTGTACTTCAGGTCGTGGTCCTCCGTCTTGTTGTCCTGGGGGAAGAGGGCCAAACTGTGTACTTAATTCTGCAAGGGAAAATAAAATGAGTAACTTTTAATGTTACAATATCAATCAAAACGTAGTAAAGTATATTATATGGCAATTTGTTAGTCCCCAGGTCCAGATGTGCACCGCCGCTCGGTAAGATGACTAGCAGAATTTTAAACGGTTGGAAACCTTAATCGTATTTATGAATATTAATTGGACATTTTTTATGTATAAAATGAAAAATAAATTGAGATGAATGGTATGGTAATGGTAGAAAGAAGATTTTTCTTATATTTCCTTGCTAAAATAACACAAGGATCTCTACGAAGATTTTATCAATATAGGTGCACGGTTTACATTAAAAAAAAAAATTAACAATAATACTTCGAGCAACAAGGCTATATGAGACTAAACAGTAATCTCGTACTACAAATAAAATGAAGATGGCTACAGATAACATTAAAAATTAGTGATCTTTTATTTTATTATTATCGATCTTCAATTTTTTGTATGCCAAGGATCCTCTTAGTATTTTTAAATAAAATGCTTTATACCTTTTGTTGTTCATGTGTAACGAGAAGGAAGAATCCCATAGTTAATTTAAATTACATATGTAACCTACAAGCGAAATGTCATTAAATATGTATTTAATTAGATATTGACCAATAGAATTAAAGACGATCACTAAACCGAAGATCATAGTACCAGTCATAATCCCCATTTTTCAACTAATTAATATATTTACTTGTTTTAAAGAGAAGCTCTATACAAATTTAACTATGAAAACGTTAAATAGTAATCTATATACGAAATCTTTCGGTATACATAATACTTGCCCCTATAACTCACACTTTGAGTTTATCGCACCTATTTAGAAAATAAATAAGCGAGCAGACACTTATTCACATGAGATATTTGAATTTCATAAATCCCTTTTCCACCTTTTAATTTTAATTTAAAAAGACTAAATTTACGATCCAACAATGTTTAAAGAAATAATAGCTATAATAATGTAGGCAAGCACATTTTATCCGACCTTAAAAAATATTATAGTGTGGGAAAAATAAATATTTTTCATAATTCAAAGGGTGGGGAGAGGATTATATCAAACATGTAATATCCAGGATTTGCACATGTACTAATAGTAACACTAGCACAGCAATGTAGTTTACTTGCATCTTTTTCACATGCACGTATTGACTCACTTTACATAATATTTTTTTCATAAATAAATTAATTGTATATTTTAGATTGTAAAGAAGAAAGTAAAAACAAGATTCTTGTCACAAAATACAGTTTTCTTTAACTCTTCATTGATTTTTTCTTTTGCAATGCGGTTAAAAAGAAAATGAATGCAGAAAAGAACATTTTTCTTAGTTAAAACTATGGCATAATTTTATTTGTTTGAAACAATTGCTGATAACAATACAAATTGTTGTTAAAAAGACAATCTATTGTCAAGATATTATTTTTCAGGTGAACAGAAATGATTAGGCAGTAAAAATTTATTTTAAAAAGTTTGCTTTGCAACTAATTTTACGACATTTAAAGAACCGCTTCAAAATTTGATGATGGCATTGAGTTCATCTATGTTAAAATTATTTTATTGGATAGTTAAACAAATGTGTAGCTATAAACAAATTAAACTCATCTTAAACATTTGTTTCATTTACCAAAAAAGAGCAAATAATATTCTTTACGTCAGGACTGAGCACGCGAATGAATATTACGTATTTGCGATGTAATCATAAAAAAATGTTCGCGCGTGGAATGGAAATTTCCGCGAAGATTACAATATGAGATTCGTATTTTTAAATTTCGACCTGTAGAAGATAATATTTTTTTCGATAGATAATTAAAGAGTTAGAAATCATTTACTTATGCTTTTGGTCCAGATTCAAGAAGTAATAATTTTAATTAATTATCCACCAAATTCTAATATGAAATTTTGTTAACAATACTAAAGTATCACCTGAGTAAAATTGAAAATTGGACAAAAAGTGGAAAAGTTTTGAAAAGACTGCCTCTCTCTATCTCTATTTGAAGAGAAAATTTCAAAAAACAATATTAAATTGTTTAAGCAATTTTCGTCAGCATCTAGTTATTTATACAAAGTAGAATTTCATCTATTAGAAACAATTGGCATTAAAAGAAACCTAAGTAAATTATAGTTAGCTCCCAAAAATCACAAAACTCATTTTTTCAGTTATAGAGTTTTCTCAGGACCCTATAAAACAGACTTATGGTTGTGGCATGTTAAAAATAATAGTTTATTCATATTCTATAGTTCATTGTGAAGAAAAATGTTGAAAATTAATACTTTTAGCTGATGGTAAGTCTCTTTCGGTATTTTTCTTGAGATAAAAATTTACAAATCAGAAATGTCACTTTATTTTTTTACATAGTTGCTCTACGACAAAAATTTAAAAATCGCAAACTAAAATTCTCTTGGAAATTTAATGCTAAAAATTGCTAATGAAAGAACTTAATTATCGGTTAAGAAATACGACCTGTGGGCGATTATGAACAATACATTCCTATTCTCAACGAACAGAAAGATTTGGCTCAAATTTTGTCAAAGTTTTCCTTAACCTTCAAGGAACAAATTTGCCCTTGGAAATGTTCCGTTCGCGAAACTTCCCTGTAGACTTTTGTTCATAAAAGTCTGAGGAAATGATTTCTGGCAGTAATGGTATTTGGAAAAAAACCAGATCATTTGGTTGAACAGAAGCTGAGTTTTCGCGAGCTTAGTTTAAAAAGTCATTTATCTCGGTACAATGAAAATTTCCGGTTTTTAATTTTTTTTAAACTATCCATTTGATTGAAAAAATATCTCAATAATAGTTGTGCCGCTCGTCGAGCCGCATATAGTCATATTTTTGGCGCAGCGAATTATCCAAGTTGACAATTTTCGGAAATGTTCCGCGTTTCCGCAAGGAAAAGGGTACTGGGACAGCGAGTCCGAGCGCGAAAGACGTTATGGAATCCACACGCTCAGTTAATGCAAACATTAGCTATATTATCTTTTTCATCATTGCTGTTAGCAAGTTTTTAAAATATTTTTAATTTTGAAAATGATCCCATCGCGCTTTATACAGCTACAGCAGAAATGTTTAAAATTCAGTATATTATAAACATGTTTGGAAACACAAGATTCAAGTTTTCTTTTAGCTAACTTTGGTGATTTTACTTGAAGTCACGTTGTCGGGAATCATAAAAATTTTAATTTAGAGACTTGAAAGAGACGAGATTAATCATTATGATTAAAAAATTCTTCCTTTCACGGAAATCAGAATTCATAATACATAATACATTTTCGAATCATTACTTACCATACATTTTAAACATGGATATGTATATTAAACAAAATCAGCTCGCTCACAGTAACAAATCCGAGAGTATCGGGGCGACACAAGCGCAGTTCAAAAAGTTTCTAAAATTAGGATCATTGGTAGGCAGCACCGTACTTCAGAGCATTTTCGGAGTGAATGAATGTCATTGAGCCGCTCAGCATCACATTTAATGTTTGTGGAACTTAAACATATATTTAATACGTTTAAACTGCTTTTTGATATTTCAAACACGCGTGGAGATTAAACTAAATTCATTCTTTTGAATGTTCCATGTCAAATTTGATGCTTCCAAGGTATTAAGGATAAAGACGGAACTGAACACTTAGCTATTAATTTCTTTTCATCGTCTAGTTTCAAACGGAAGATCTGCCCAAAAATTCAGCATTAATTGACGATGCAGAAATTAAAAAGAAATGTGGGATATTAGTTTTAGAATTCACTCTAAAGTTTTGATTTTTGGTTATTGGAAAAAGTGTTGGTAATCTATGAAAATAATATTGTGCATTCGGAACTCGTGAGTTCCGGAGATGGAAACAGGCTACTAACACTGCTAAAATCGGGCTTTCGGGCTTCGCACAGTACAAGAATAGCCTTTCTGAAAGTTACTTCATGATTATAAATCGCTATCGAAAGTAAGGAGACAAGAATAGTTGTTTTATTAGATTATTCTAAAGCTTTTAAGATTGTTCATCAGCAGCTTCTTTTACATAAACTTCGTAATTTTAATTTATCCAGTACCGCAATTGCATGGTTCGAATAACACTTAAAAACCGTTTTCAACAAGTGCTTAATAATAAAAGAGAACGATCTGACTGGGCGGGGTTTGATACTGGTCTAATATCTCCTAATAATAGTTTGTTTGTGCGGGTTCAGAATCATATTATGATAGTGAACCGATGTACAATAAACAGTAGGTTAACGCTGAACATTTTAAAAAGAGATGCAATTATGATTGGATAGTCCTCTTCCGCACTGTTAAAAATGTTTGGAATTCTACTACATTAGAGCGTTTCTAATACGAAAATTGTGCACAAGTAAATCAAGGAATTAACGAAATTCGAGGAATTCACAGAATTCACAAAATTACAGGCATTCGGGAAAATATTGAAATTCGCGGCATTCATGACATTCACGGAATTCAGGAAAATGAAAGAATTCGCGAATTCTATGAAATTCGAGGAACTCGTAAAATTCACCGAAGTGACGCATTTCTCAGAATTCATGGGTTTCAAGGACCTCACAAAATTTATAGAATTAACGAAATTTATGGCATTAAAAGAATTCATAAAAACCACGGAATTCGCGGATTTCATGGAATTAAATGAATTCGCGAAATTTATGGCATTTATGCGATTCACAGAATTAATGGAATTCAAGAAATGCTAGGTATTCGCGGAGTTCATGGAATTCATGGAATTATAAGAATTCACAGCATTTATGGAATTAATGGAATTCATATAATTCAAGGGAATGAAGGAATTCACTAAATTTATGGACTTAGTGGATTTTAGGGACTTCAGGAAATTCACGGAAACAAGGAATTAATGGAATTCAACGTATTCAAGTACGTAGCGGTATTTAAAGAATTCACGGAATTTATGGAATACATGAAAGTAATTAAATTCCATACATTCCAGTTTGTGAAGTCCATGCATTCTACGATTTCTTTGAATTTCACGAATAAGTTGAATTACATGAGTTGCTTCAATTCCGTGAATTACGTTAATTCCGTGAGATCGATGAATTTCATGATTTCCCTGAATTCCGTGCATACCATGAATTCCTTGAATTCGTTGAAATCCGTAAGTTCCTTGAATTGTGTGAATTTTTTGATTTCCATGAATTATATGGATGCCGTGAATTCCTTAAATTGTTTGAATTCCATGATCTTCTTGCATTCCGTGAATTCCTTGAATTCGTTGAATTCCTCAAATTCCGCTAATTTCGTGAATTATATTAATTCCGTTAATTCTACAAAATCCGAGAATTCCAGGCATTATATGATTTCCGTAAATTCCTTGAATTCCGTCAATTCTGTGAATTCCAAGAATTGTTTAATTGCATCAATTCCTTCAATTCCAAAAATACGCGCGTTGTATACTATATATACAAAATGTTTTAACTGCGTCAGAAAATTTTTGTTTCCAGGTAGAAGTGATACAGAAGTGTTACTGGCTACTGGACTTGTATTATAAAATTACAAATCATGTGAGGTGAAATACCAATGCCAGAATTCGGAAACTACAAAATTATGTATTGTAGAGTTACCTTACGTTTCGCAGATAAACTTCTAATGCATGTAGTAGAAGTTTCCAACAGAAATTTGTAACAGTGCAAGTTTAGCGGTAAATTATCGTCCTTCCCTCAGCTCACGATTGATGGCCTTGACATTGTTTTTATTGATATGACGAGCGATTTAAAATGTATCCTTAATCGCACACTCTCCTGAAAAGAGAAAATTCTTTAAATCTTGAGGAATATCTTCAGCGAACTGCAACAGCTTCAAATGGAGAAGGAATCATTGCCAACATCAATTTGGATTTTTCTAGTTAAGACTCTTATTTTTAATTTTTTTTTATTATGGATGTCTTATGTTCGAGGTTATCATAAATGTACTGAATTCTAAACTCGAGCGAGTACGTAATACTTGCATACGATTCATCTATGACGTACCGAAATGTAAACACATTACCCTATATCGGCGACGGGCGGGATTTCTTAATGTGACTAAGAGAGGGCCATTTTTTATGTGTAATCTAATTTACACTCTTCTCAAAACAAAACCCATCAATATCTAATAGATACCTTTGAAATCAGAAATGTGACTTTATCTGCTCAGTTTAGGCTTCGTTTAAAAAACGGTAACTACAGTTCTACGTCACAAATCTTGTAAGTTGGAAAGATCCTTCATGGTCAGGGAAGTGCGGCTTTGGGATAAGGTACCTAACTCAAGTACACATGAACCTTCGCCTTATAAATTCAAAAGGCTGTTTCTTAACTTTTTGTTTAATATTAATCATTCTATTCTCGAAATTTCGCAACGTGTTTGCGCTACTGAGTATGCTAACTACGAAACATGTAAATTTGTCTATATAAATTTTCTAGCAAAGTTAAATAATTCTGGAAATTTTCCGTGTAATAAATTAAGTATATAAAAAATCTGAGATCATCAATCTTTGTCTATAATACCCAACTCTTTTAGCGAACATATAAATCTCTTCAACCAGTGACAGAGACGGTTGACTTTTATACTCACTTTCAAACTCTCACATGATTGCTTAAAGAAGCTACTTATTGAAATTTTTAAATATATATATTTATCTGTTCTTTTTCGTTTACGCCGAACAGATAGAATGAAGATTCTTATTATATTCTTTATCTGTATTACTCTTGTTGACTTTACAAGTAAGTGTGATGTAATATAATTATAATATTAATAGTAATTAAGAAATGTTGCTAAAATTAAAAAAATAAATTTAAAATTCCTATTCCAAAAAGCAGTCGAAATTTTAGTTTTCGAGTTATAAAATATTTAGGCGGGAGTCCACAGTAGTTTAGTAACTGCAGTTATCCCGTCGCTCATCCCACCCCTGAGCTTGCTTCGATAACACTTCGTTGGACTTTCGCTCATACACGTACGTCTGTTTATATCGTGATCCTAATTGGACCATCCTAAACATTTCATAACTCAGAAACTAAACCTTGAACTGATTATTGGAAAAGGAATGTTCGATTTTAATATTTTACAGTTATACAGTTCTTTAAATGCATTTAAGATGCACATAAACTATACGTGACACGTACAAAAATCATTGAAATTTAATAAAACGTTTGAAAGACATAAAGGTTTTCCAAAAAATTCGCTTAACCATAAACATCACTGATATAACACTACAGCTTCACTAAGTTTAATTAAAATCGTAAGACCCGTCTCGGACTCTGATTTCCAGGAAATGCAGTGACCTACTTGTTTGAGGCACTTTTAACGAAATTTTCTTAACATACTATCAAATAAAATCTAGTCACGCAATTTATAAAATATTACACAAAAATGACCCAAACTGTTGACTTATTAACAGCTATTTTTACAAAATGCACAATAAATTCATCTGCTTTTTTTTACAAAATTAGGAGCAATGCAAAGAACTCAACCGAGAGCAGATCAACCAGTCTCACCTCGTACTCTTTATGAAAGAAAAGGAATTTTTGTATATACGACAAATAATAATGTTTTTTATGGAACTGCCCAACGATACCGTGAAACTGAATATCCTATGTGGGTTCTGTATGCCAATCCAGCATATTACGCAGCACATCGTGTTTACATAAGACTACCTAGTGGTAGAGCTATAGTTTCAATTATCAAACGCCTTGATCGAGTTATTGATGCTGCTCATAATATTCATGAAGAACCCCGCTGTTATTTATCAACAAAAGGTGGCCCCTTATTTTCAGGAATTCTTCATAATTATAATCGTATACTACCAGAATCTACTACTCAGCCGCACTGTTTTGTGAGAATGCCAGGTGATAACAATGTTTACGTGGCAGAACTCAATAAGCACGACGGTCCTCCCCCTACCTGGGCTGAATAAGAAAATTCGATAGTAAGAATAGTAAGATAGTAAGATACTGCGGGAAGGCCTGTTCTTACGTCAACGTGAAGATAAGTAGAAACGGGATTCCCTACTTTTGAGCGAAAGGTATTATATTCCCTGCTTATTGCAACTAAGCCCCAAATATCTTTAACAGTAACACTAGTAAATAATAAAGTTTGTTTTGTTATCGAGAAAGGTAGATTTTGTTCTTTATTTATTCTTTATGTTTATTTATTATTGTTATTATTACTATATTATTGTTATATTATTATACATCAATATAGGTAAAAATTAAAATAATTATGTATTATTATATTGTTATCATATTCTCATTATTATTAGTTATTAGTTATTACTCCGAATTATTCCGTTACGTCATCAGTATCGCGCAGTGCCACTAATAATAAGCTGCTCTCGGACCGAGGAAATCGTTGAGTTGGGGAATCTTTACTTGTTTTCTTGTTTCTTCTCTTTTTTCCTGCTCTTTTTACGAAAAGGGGAATATCAAGCTCTTTATGAACAATAAGAAGAGCAACGTCCTCCAGCGAATATAGCACCCTTGCAAGCAATAGAATCTTTTTAGATAGCATATAATGCCAACATGTGAACTAGGAGATCAGAAATCCATCAGAAAGTCGTCCTCAGGATAGAAAAAATATGTGAAGCTAATACTGTTCTCCTGGATTTGCGCCTTGAAGACGGCATGTATTAAATTTTTAGTGCGCGGTTAGCTACATAACATAAAATTGATCCTTCATACAAAAACTGACGGTAAGAAAGTTATATGAAGAGACAAAAGATAGGGTGGGGGAAGGGAGGAAATCTCTAAGGTTTTTTTGGATGGATAGGGGTAAAGGCAAGGGTGCTTGCTTAGCCCAACGCTTTTTGCAATTTTAATCGCAGATATGGAAAGTAAGCTCGCGACCGGAGTGGCAGGACGGGTTAGGGTAGCAGGAGTAAAAATATGGTCACTCGCATACGTAGATGACATATTGTTGCTAGCAAAGAGCGCAGAGGCTTTAAAGGAGACGATGGCAAGTTTAAGAAGCTACTTGGACAAAAGTGGGTTATAGTTAAAAGCTGGCAAGTCGAAGGTTATGGTGTTCAGGAACGGAGGTGGTAGAGATAAGGGAGGAGAGTGAAAGTGGAAGGGAAGCACGGTAATGGAGGTGAAAGAGTTTGTGTACCTGGGCTCCCTATTTGGAAGGAATGGATGAGTGGAGGGTCATATATAATAGAAAGTAAGAAGGGCAAATGTGCGATGAGGCAGGCTTGGGTTCTGGGAAAGAGGTTGTTTGCAGCTGATTTGTCAAGGAGAATGAAATTATTTGATTCGCTTATGACGAGCGTCTTATGTTACGGAGTGGAGGTGTGGCGGTGGAAGGTAAGTGAGGAAACAAATAAGATACAGGAGAGGTATGTAAAGTGGTCACTGGGGTGAGCAGAGAATACGCCGAACTATATTATCACGAGGGAGATGTGAAGAACGAATTTAGCGATTATAACGGGAAGCCACGCGTGTAAAACATAAGGAGCAATTTTTAGAGGAGGGGGGAGTAAGCTGGTTTGGGAGTATTGGTGGGAGAAGGAGAACATACGTAGAGGTTGGTGGATGGAGGTGGGCAGGGAAAGTTATTTTTGAACAAATGGATTGCAGATAGATGAAGTGAGAAGGATGCAAGAGGAAGGAAGGAGGGTATATGAGTTGTTTAAAAGAAACAGCATGAAGAAAGAAAAGGAAGCAGGGGTGGTGAGAATAAGAGAGTCAAGGTTTAACGGGAAAGATGTTTGGAGTATGCCAAGGGAGCGAGTGAACCATTAATTATTATTTAATATTCTCATATTTGTATGAGAAAGGAGAACAAGGAATTCAGGAGCTTATAGTAAGAATGAGATGCGGATGCATGGAGGGTTATAATATGTTCTGTCTTTCTGGAAAGGAGAGGAAGTGTGAATTGCACGGGAAGGGGGATTGAAAAGTGGAGGACTGGTTGGAGGAGTGAAGACGTGGAAAGGTGTGGGATAAGCATAAAGGTATTGTTACCTGAAAGGGGAGAAGAAAGGGCAGTTGCATGGGTTAAGGGGGTGTTAGGTAAGATGAAGAAGGAGTGAAGGAAGGAGGAAGTGGTTGGCCGCAATATTTTAATCACAAAATCTGAAGGCAATTAAGTCAAATCGTTCGGCTAGATTTTTCCCGAAAATGTTCTTGTTGTTGCTGTTTTTTGTAATTGAAAGTGGAGAGTATTTTTTCTCGCTTGAAACTGGCGCGCTATCTACAGTACACAGGGGTATACCTAAGGCGAGAGGCAAGAGTGGCTCTTAGTCTTCCCCAAGAAACTCATCAGGATTAAGTAGTTTTGGAATCGTCATATATAAAACACGTTTCTACGATGCAGTAAATAAGTATAATGTAATTTTTTTGGTTTCTTCACATAATTTTCACTTTGAAATGACTGTATTCGTACATGCCCTCATTATCAATTTACGAATTATGAAAAGAAATGTATTAGAAACAAAAAACTTTTAAACTGGGAAATGTAGATGAACCAAATATGTAATTTAATATTTTCAAAATTTTGAAGATGTTGAATTTTTAACATTTACAGTTGAAAGTTGTACAATTGTTCCGAGTCAAGGCGAACAATCACTTATGTAATAAATAACAAACAAGAATAGTTAGTAATAAATTACGGAACAAAAGTTAGATCTACTTTATTTGACACATTTAAAAACACGTAACTAATATTTTCAGGAGAAGATAAAAATAAAATATTGTTTAGGCCTTTTTAATTTCTCACCGTTAATATTTTCTCATCATAACTATAAATAATATTGATGACTAACTTATAATCTTGATAATTAATTTTGAGTGTGAAATAATATGCTCAGCGGTAACTGGTGAATTTCATGAATATTTGAAAAAATGACTCTGGGCATTCGCACGTGGCGTGTGTTATGTCGCTTCATTATATCACAGTATAAACTTGGTGTATATTTTATTGCAGGTAAAATTATAACGCTGTTTGTTGTATCTTGTCAGTGATTCAGATATCTCAAGAACTTGGGGTACGATAAGAGGAAAGATGGCTTGGCTCGCTCGTCACATAGGGTAGGAATGCGGAGGTGGGGGGAACACTATATTTACAAATATATTTCTATTTGAAAAAGTAAATAAATCTCACTTGCACGAACTGCGACCAATTTTAAGAATGGAAGATAATTTTTGACGTTTTATAATAGAATTTAAAATTTAAAATTTAAAAACATTAATTTATAAAGAAAAGCTAACGAAATTGTAGACAATATGGTTATCTTCGGGGTTTCTCAACCGAAATTGGCAATTTTTATACAAAAATCGTAGTGTTAAAGAAATTTTACCATTTTCAAGGATTTAAGGATATGTATGGGGCTTCACTACTGAAAGTGGCATTTTCAAGAAAATTGTCAAGTATTGAAGAAATGTAACACATTTGACAAATATAAAGTGAGGTTTGGCTTTTCTACACAAAAATATAACATAAATTTTCAGACAAAAATCATGAAGTATGGATGAAAGGTAAAAAATGATTAACATGCTGGATTATGTTGGAGTTCTTTTAACTAAAATTGGTATTTGGAAGAAAGAATCGTAAAACATACATGAAATGTAACTAATTAGAAGAACTTTAGGTTATGTTTGTGTTCTCACAACTGATGTAACAAATGCGAAAAATCTGAGGATACGAAAGTTAAATTTTTGGGTTTTTATAACTGAGAAATATTTCCTGATTAATAAAAGCCCTCTAAATATTTAAATTATTATAGGAAGCTTCTAAAGTTTCAAAATAGACATTTCCTTCATACATTAAGATTTTTCTCAAAATGCCAATTTCAGTTGTGAAAATACAAACATAACCTTAAATTATTATAATTTGTTATAAATTATTCACACTTCACCATTCTTTAATTCCGATACTATTTTTAGTTAATGTATTTAATAGAAAAAACGAATTATCATAGAAATGCCTCAAATTCAACCAGCATAAGAAGGACTTCGTGATATATCGAATTGCAAAGTCATAATTGAATTGAAGTTCTAGAAACTGAAATAATTGAAATGAAATTTAGACGTTTTTTCACGTTCGGCCTATACCTTACACAGAAAAAACAAAATTCAAGTAAATAAACTTCTGTAGGCAATAAATAGTAATACACAATTGCGTGAATAACTTTTTAAAAGTAAATGGCAATATTAGTAACATAATAAGCGAATAACGGATAATTCTACCCGCATAGTTTTAGCAAAAAATCCAATCGAAACCACAAAATTGACGCAATATTTCTTTCACGAGAGACTGAGAAGTGGTAGTGCGGCAACACTGCACTCTCTCTCGCTCCCGCTCCATCGTTGACCGAACCACACAAGCAGAAAACATTCAGAGGCACGATGTAGCCTTCGTGCCACACCAGGCCACATACAAGCCGACATTTTGGCTGAGTTTGCCTTCCGACAAATACCTTAAGAGACGCCCAAAATAACCGATCTTTTTTTTATTTGCTACCGTTTATCAATACCTAATGATTTTTGACTCAAAATAAATGTTATATTGCCGTTTAAAAAATCGAAGCCTATCCTTATATTCATCAAACGTGTTACGTTCTTCAAAACTTGAAGATTTTCTTCAAAATTTTACTTTCAGTAATGAAGCCCCATTAATAACTTTTTAATCCTTCAAATGTCTCAAATTTCCTTAATACTTCACGATTTTTGCTTCAAAATGCCAATTTCGGTAGAGAAACTCGAATTTAACCCTATATTCTACAAATTGGTTAGCTTTAGTTAAATGATGAATAAGATTCATTTTCAATTTTCCAATTCCGCTACAAAACCCCATTCATTCATTTCATTCTTAAAATTTGTTGCAATTTATGCAGACATAACATGCCACAGAATATTTTTGATCAAGATATGATTATAACTTGTTACACAAATTAACTCTATTTCAAATTCTAAAAAGTATTTCAATAAATCAAGAGCAAGATAATTATGCGTCGAATGACATTTATCATTTTATGCCCCGCGAAGGGGACACTCCGTACTTCAAGTAGTTGATACAGTCGATCGATGCTTCGTACCCCAAGGGATGGGTACTTCGTACCAGAATCAAAAGGTTTGGGACTGCTCTAATTGCTCTAAATCCTTGGGTGATCCATCATCGTTGGGCCCCGAAGCCGAAACATTAATCTCCAACGCTATTTCTAAGGGACAGGAGTCGGGCCTTCAAAAAATCACGTTCTTGTTTGAAGATCCAGAACCTACTTTAGACGAGAACAGGATTTTGAAGACTTAAGATTCTAGTTTATTGAGTAGATGCAATTACCTAGATCCAAATGCGCTCCTTTCAGCATTTGATGTTCACGGTTTATCAGTAAAATTATCGTAGGATTTGTCCGCTACTTTTTTTCTAGATTTTTGCAGCTTCGGAGGTGCTCTCGTGAAACATGACATTTTGTGTATTTACCGTGTAAAATAATCGGAGGATTTGTCCGCTACTTTTTCTATATTTTTGCAGCTTTGTAGGTACTCTCGAAAAACATGACGTTTTGTATATTTACCGTGTAATACTTTAAAACTAAATATTAAAGGATATTTGTCACATTTTCCTATTCAAGATTTTTTCACAGTAGAAGCAATTTTAATTCTTATGAAGGTTGGACTGAGTTGGGTACATAATTCTTGTTATTCGACTGAGTTTATTTTCAGTTTATTATGGATGCTTTAAGTATTTGCCATATTATAACAGTCTCAGAGACATATATTACCTCGAATCATCTATCATATGTAGTCGCACTTAACAATTACACGGTCTTACGTAGAGAAGAAGAGGGGCAAAAAGGGGGCGGTGCTTGCCTGTATGTGCACGACAGCCTTAGCGGGGTCTCATTCGGAGACAACTCTATCATTAATTATCCTGTTGCTAAATGTATTTTTGTCGTTTAAAGTTATTTGTAATCTTACTAAATATTCAACAACTATGATATAATCTGCTGGGTTATATATTGTCCTGCATAATATCACCCATTAAACTAATCATTATCCTTGTTAAGACCTTGTTAGACCTTGTTAAGCTGACTTCTCCAAACCAACATCCTATTTCATTTCTGTCGAATCGTGATCATAATCCCAACCTAAATCAGATATCTTGCATATATGTAGACGAATGAAAGTTTCAGGAGCATTTAAAGACCTATGATTGGACTTGGATCAGAGTGGAAATAAAAAACTTATGAAGGAACTTAATAGTAAGCGTCGGCTGGAAAAGAAAACTAAACATTCTCTGATACAACTATAGCTTCGCCAGCTAAGGAACTTAGTTCAAATCAATATAACTACAATTCTATAAAGAACAAGAATAAAAATGGAAATATTTGGCACTTAATTAGTCGCTTATATCTAATTCCACTTAAGAAATAACCCTCAGCGCAGACTTTCTCCACTAATGATTTATTAATAGCATTCACAAATGTAACATAGTTTAATTCCTCTAACCATAGCACGCCTCTTAAAGCAGTAGAGACAAACTCTACTTTTCTAGATACTCATTTCTTATTTTTTTTTTTAAATAACGCCGAATGTCTCTTTGAGAAACTTTTCAAAATTAAAACTAATACTTCAGGGACAGATGGTGTATCTATAAAGGTGAATCGAATAGCGCTTTATGTAAATTTTCCCATACCCCTTCACACCTATAAGTTTGCTTTTTAAGTAGAATATTTCCCTTATTTATTGGAAAAAGTGTTGATAATCAATAAAAAGAATATTGTACATTAGCAACTCGTGAGTTCCGTAGATGGAAATAGGCAATTCAATCCGCTACAATCGGGCTTTCGGGCTAATCACAGTACAGGAACAGCCTTTTTGAAAGTTACTTCATAATCATAAATCGCTATTGAAAGTAAGGAGATAACAATAGCCGTTCCTTAACTTTATGTTTAACATTAATCATTCTATTCTAGAAATTTCGCAACGTATTTGCGCTACTTAGTATGCTAATTACGAAACATGTAAATTTGTCTACATAAATTTTCTAGCAAAGTCAACTAAATCTGGAAATTTTATGTGTAATAAATCAAGTAGATACAGAAAATCTGAGATCATCAGGCTTTGTCTGTGATACCTAACTCTTTTAGCGAACACATAAATCTCTTCAACCAGTGAGAGAGAAGGTTGACTTTTATACTCACTTTCAAACTCTCACATAATTGCTTAAAGAAGCTACATATTACAATTTTTAAATATATATATTTATCTGTTCTTTTTCGTTTACGCCGAACAGATAGAATGAAGATTCTTATTATATTCTTTATCTGTATTATTCTTGTTGACTTTACAAGTAAGTGTGATGTAATATAATTATAATATTAATAGTAACTAAGAATTTTTGCTACAATGAAAAAACTAAATGTAAAATTCCTATTCCGAAAAGCAGTTGAAGTTTTAGTTTTCAAGTTATTATATATATATATATATGTATAGAGAGAGAGAGAGAGAGAGAGAGAGAGAGAGAGAGAGAGAGAGGGAGAGAGAGAGAGAGAGAGATTAATGCCACTTTGGAAAACCAGATTTACTATCCTATTTGGAAAAAATCGTGTGACAACTAACAAGGTCACTTTTCAAAGAGGTGCCTTTTAGGTTGACTCCATGAGCCCACTCCTCTTGTGCCTCACATTATTGCTACTATCTCTAGCACTTCGCCATTCCTAAGGGTACCTTTGCGGCAAACCTGCAAATCGAAAGCACAAGGTAACTCGTGTATTTTACATGGATGATCTTAAGATCTTTGCTAAAAATAAAGAGCAACTACATCTAGCTCTAGGGATTGTCGAAAGATACACTAAGGATATAGGAATGGAATTTGGGTTAGAAAAATGCGCCAAGGTGTATTTGAAGCGAGGAAAACTTAGTGGCATCTCTGAAGACCCTGAGCCGGTCGACAGAAGTGCTATATGACACCTTTGCGCTGGAGAGACTTATACGTACCTGGGCGAGCCACAGAGCCACATTCAGGATGTGACATCTATAAAGGATACTCTCCGAAGTAGATATAAGTGGCTCATCCGGCAGATTTGGTCTTCCG
>JAAAKG020134547.1:0-13806 GCA_010014905.2 Druon quercuslanigerum | reverse complement strand
ATGAAACACAGTACAGATTTTGGTTCAATCGCTTTTCTTATAAGTATATTGCTAACAAACAATGGTAACGAGATAATAATACGCGTTGCCACCTAGTGGATTTTTTTGGCCATATATTAGCGTTTTTATAAAAAGCGGAGCGCGGCCTCGCGCGGCGCGCGCCAAGTCGAACTCGGACGCAGCAACGAAGAAAATTATTTCTCGAAAAACGCTAGAAACATTAGTACGTCTCTAAGACGGCTATGTCTCGCTGGCGGCCAGGGGCGAGACTTAGTGGTTGAAAACGTTAGTCTTGAGTTTACGACTAAGGTTGACGGTGCTAATATGAAAAGTTTAAGTCTTAAGAAGTAAATATTTTTTCTAAAGAAAGTTATATTAACAATTGAAAGCTTTAATATTTTCCAGGGAAACCATTAGAAAATTTTTCGGTTTGGAATTTCTTGTCTATTATTCTCCGACCTCTACAAACTATGGACCCCAGCAACAGGGTCTGTGATTTCCAGGTTTGAAGTAGCTAGGCTGCGGCCAAGCAGTTGACATCTGCTAAGGATTACAATTTTACGACCAATAGAACTTGTAATTTTGTAATAAATGAGTCGATTATTCAAAATTTGTTACCTGTCAGTCTCAAGAACTACATGCATATAAAATTTTCCGCAAAAAGATTAAAACTGTGCTTTTTTACAAGTATCTAGTAAACTGTTGGCGATAGAAAAAAATGGATAACATTGTTAGATTTGACATCCTAAGAACATAATTATTGCAGATAAGAAAAATTATTTATGCAGACAAAATAAATTCTATGGAGATAAATAATGAAAACATTCTGTCAAATTTAAAGCGGATTAGTGATGACCCTCGGAAGTATTGAGAGGCTTTTGTGGTCGATGATCTTTAGTTCGGTTTGAAGATGAAAAATATGGACTTAAGACCAAAAATAAAGTCTCGCTCGCGGCCAGGGGCGAGAATTACAAAAATGTCTTGGCCATATCTTGGCTATGTCTTGGACGAAGACTTAGTTAAGACGAATTATTTTTACTCGGGCTGCTGGCTATATAGGTTAGGTCTGAATAGGTCTTACGTCCGTCAAGGAACTACGTAAGTATCTATTTTATATATTATACTCAAGGAATCAAATGTGAAAATATTACTATTATAAAAAATGGGCGTTAAAAATATGTTTGAGGGAACGGATGTGAGTACTGTTATAACATAAACGCATAAGAAGTCGTTTACATTAACTTCACTCATATTTGCTTACTATTTAAATTTTTGAGATAACTATAGACTATACATTTATATTAAAATTAATGAAACTAACAAATTTTTTAACCCCTCAACATTTTCAAGTACAGTAACTTTTGCTAAAATTTCTGTTACACTTTGGGAAAGTTTAGATATGGTTTCTGAATAAAGGTTTAGTGACGCAAGTCCTGCAGAAAATTGTAACAATGCACTTAAAGTAAGGATCATATTCAAAGCTGTATAAAAGGTAATTTTTAACTTGAGAGAAGATGAAACGCATTACCTGCATTCTAGAGATTTGGAAGCTTCGTGTTCACCTATTTAAGATGTATATCTAGCACTGAAAAAATTATTAAATATAATATACCAAATATTTTTTACGTGCAAAATCATCACAACTAAGCAAAATAATGTGCATTTTTCATTTTTAATACGTTTTTGAAATTATTTAAAAATGAGAAATATGCATAATTTTTTCCGATGTATATTAAATATATATGACTTTGCCACCTAGGCAGTAGTTTTTCTTTACCTTTATATATAAGTTAGGGCCAATGTTCAATGGTATTTTTCGAGTTTTTTCCGCTATATATTAAATATATATGACTTTGCCACCCAGGCAGTAGTTTTTCTTTACCTTTATATATAAGTTAGGGCAAATGTTCAATGATATTTTTCGAGTTGTCATTGAAAAACGCGTAATGCTACATGCAATCTTGAATTTTACAACAGAAAACACGTATTTCACCCAAAGCCTTCATACAGACCTCATCAATACGAAGTCAACATTCGAGAAAGCGTTGTGACTCCAAAGAGTTTGCACAATGTCAGCTAGTAAAGAGTAAGTGAAAGATATGTGGGACAGGAAAGGAGATGTACGCGAATGTGAACTGCGGATGAGCTTCAGGCACAAACACACTTTGGTCTCTTTAAAGAGCTCGGAAAAAGGCAAACTTAAGCTTCGCTACGTAGCGAGCACTTCTGGTTATAACTAACCCACAACGTTTTATTATCACATACGTAGTTGCTTTACAATGTACGTGGATTTAAAGCTTGAAAAAGCTCACTGGATTTAACGAAAGGATCCATTATTTCGGATTAATTAAAAAAAATGTTAACGCTTCTGCATGAATTGCAATTGTAAACGATTATGTTGAGCGCCATTAAAAAGCAAAGGATTCTGAATCTGAAAAAGATACTGGGGGAAAAGTGAATCATATACAAAGAGTTGTTCTAAATTTAAAAGATAATTCATCAATACAAGTTGTGATCGCTAGCTTTTTATTATCTGCTGGTAACAATGAACATTTTATTGTATACTTCTACTGGGACTTTCCTAGTTTGAACCACCTTAGAGTAAAAGCCCCATAAAAAGAGGCTAGTTATCTCCTAAGTACCAGGACCCATGTGAAGGTGAAAATAGCTTAGGGGATACCACGCAGGAGTAATAAGGAGACCCAACTGCCAGTGGGAAGCCTTTGGAAACTGACAATAGAAACATTACCGTAAGTGGTAGGCAAATAACAGGAAGATCTTAAATTTTCGTGCGCAGGTGCGCAGTTGTCCTCTTCCTATACATGGAAAAGCGTGCAAGTGAGAAAGTTTGTCAAATTGACGCAAGTTAGCAATTATATTTTTAATTATACAGGTTTTTTTACGATAGAAATATTTGGACGTGTTAGAAAAAAAGTATTCTTCATTCCAACGTATGATTTCAAAAATAATAAAGTAATACAATTTCAAGATTTCATGATCAAACAATTTCATTATAGTCTACATACTTACCACTTTTATAATGCAAATTTTTAACTTTAGAAGTCTTTACGCTGAAGTCCTTCACTTAACCAGATCAATAGACACATTATTGATTTAAATAATTATAACTTGGAATTGAACAAAGTTTGCTACCTAGATCAAAACAAACGAACATAACCTCTCTAACTTACGTCAATTTGGCAAACTTTCTCACTCGCATACTTTTCCATACATAGGAAGAGGGCAACTGTACAGCTGCGCACGAAAATTTAGGATCTTCCAGTGAATATGTCTGCCACTTACGGTAATGTTTCTATTGCCAAGTAGCGAAACGGAGTTAGGTCTCCTTATTATTCCTTCGTGGGGGATCCTAGTCAACTTTGAGACTCAGAAAAAGGCTAGCGATCTCTGCTCCTTTACACCAGACAGTGATCCCAACTTTGGCATGTTGAGCTGCTGCGCTTGCCTGACGCAGCGGTACTTATTGGTCGCTGTTGGCGCGCGATTCAGACCGGGTATAATTAACAATTATTTAAATTAAAATAGAGAATAATTATAAATTGCACATGAATATGAGGAATGATCTAATTCGTAATATAAGGTTAAAAGTAAATAATAATGCGTATATTTGTTGAATAATAGCATATTTTCTGTGAATTTAAAACCTGAATGTATATTTATGTAACCTAGGGTTTTACATTATTATTTTTTTCCCTCCTTAAATTACAAATTACGTTATTTCTGATATTTATGTGCAGTTCATAAAAATTATATATTTCAGATTCAATAATTGTTCATTATACCTGATTTAAACCACGCGCCAACAGCGGCCAATGAGAGCCGCATCGCCAGGCAAGCGCAGTTTTTTTTATAGGAGGGGAAACCTTGCAAGGACACCCAGATCAGCAATCGTCTATCTCAGCAGGTGGCCACTCAGATTGACGATTCTTGGTATGGGTAGTGTCAGAGTCTTATTAACTACCCCGCCCCCACACTTCCACTAACCCATATCCTCGGAACCGCTTTCACATTACTTCAAGGACATAGGGATAAGGCTACTACACCGTGCCTCGGTTTCCAACTTATTTGCCCACTTGGACTTGTCAGTGCTGACGTTCTGGAGGCTTCCTCGAAAGGGTGGCCTCCATGAACGTCAGACAACTCTTTGTGCGCAGTAACTCAAAACATGCCAAACTTGGGATCACTGTCACCAGGGCAGTACGCCAGTGCGCCGAATGTGCGTCCTACCTGATATTTCTAGAAGGAACCCCCCTACTTCGCCAAAGTCTGACTAGGGAGGCTGCCGAATGGTACAGTGGCTACGGTTCCATTGCTTTGCAAAGAGGACCTTGTGTTTCACAAATCCGTGGAAAACGCCTGGTATCGAAGAGGTTTATTTTCAAGTCGTTGGAACCAATGAATGCGCCGATATCTAACGCGATGAAAGTGCCTACATTCGCTGTACGGCATTAAGAATGATCACAGGTGTGGTTGAACGGCTTTCTAGTCTAAGCGCCAGGGAGGTGCTCTCACGAAGCCCCACGCCCACTTTGAAAAATCAAATTAGTCATCACTATACTTTGCAGTAGCAGGGTATACATTCTGTGTAAAACACCTTTGAAATTATGAGCAGAATACTTTCATAAATTGCTATTAAAGTGAATTGTTTAGAAGAATTGATGGTCATTGGTACACAGAAGTAAGAGATTTTTTTCATTAAATGGGGCGGGGGAAGTCTTAAAAAAAATTTTTTGACCACATTTTTTTCTGAATGCACAACATCTCAAGAATATAGTATCCAAATTTCTAATAAATCGTAGCAAAACTAACGAAGATACAGCGTTTTAAACGACCGCGCCTTTTGTTCGATTCGTATAGCTCAGACAGGAGCAAAAAGACGCGTTGGATGTCATGAATGAAAGCACTTCACTCTACGAATCTACAATTCATGATTCTATTTAGGGATACAACATTCTACACGTTTACTGTTGCGTAATTTTTGATTTTTGAGAAACAAACTTTTAAGTCGATTTCCTCGCGAACAACGTTTTGGAAGTCCGTGAACATTAGAACTCAAAATCTACTTGAACGATTTTTTTAAAATTTGGTACACTGTCTCTACACATAATTCAACAGGTAATCAGTAAGGGTTTTTTTTATATATTTTTTTTCATTTTACAATAACAAATTAACCGATTTTTTAAAATGAAAATCGCTTTTTGTCTTTAAAATGCTGTAAAAAACGGCCTCTGATTAACTGGGGAAACATATCACCTTTTAAATGCTGTAATTTTGTCAAGCCGAGAGCAGCAGCAACTATCTTTCGAATATCCACCATACCGACTGCCCCTATCGTGATAACTGAAGAACTCCTCGCCGAAAAGACGGCTCATAAAAGAAGTTCTTCCATGAGAAGAAGTCCGACATCCGAGATTCCTCCTAATAAAAGAATCTCCCCATCCCGTCGCCCGATGAAAGATATCGGAAAAGATTTACCATCGTTGCTGGATCTCAAGGTACAGAGACCTATGCAACTCAAACCAGAAGTTCCCATAAGGAAGAATACGCCTAAAAGAGAAGGATGTTGGAACTGCGAAGTCCATCCCATGGATATGTTGGATGTCCATCACCCTTAGGATTCTTATGTTACCATAGCGGAGAAATAGGAGTCAAGGTCAAGGACTGCCCGAAAGTGGAGAGAACTGGAAACCTTTCCGTTCGCCAAAGCCAAGTTGCTGATTGTCGATTGCTCATTGCCGATTTTCTGATTCACCAACTTTCCTATTTATTTTCATCTCAGTTATCTTATTTTGTCAATTCTAATACTTAATTAATGTTGCTGAAAATCCTTTATTTTGCTGAACTTTTGTTCCTAGTTTCCAAAAAGTTTTAAAAAATTCCCCAATGTATAATATCAATCATAAATTAATTATATCTTCTTAAGTAACATAAATATTATTTCTCTATTTGTAAGTTAAAATAAGTATTCAATAAACAGTATTATTATCTTTAAATTGTTCTATAAAGATTTATTTATTACCATTTAAAATTTAATTTTATTGATGAGAAATAACATTTAGGGTAATTTGTTAAATTTTCTTGTAGAACAATCATGAGGTTCTGTGTTCACTGAAGAAGCACCAGAGGTTTTTCTTGCCTGAGGCGAGGGACTTTGCGCGGTTCTTCCCTTTTAGTTTTTCATCATAATCTTTTAATTTTCTCCTGGCTTATAACCTGTCTCCAGACTGGTTGCCCGTATCATGGTTATATTTAAATTTTGAGAATAAGTGTTTTGTAAACTTCTTTTATTTTTCTTTATAAAATTTGGTCTCCTTTCTATATGTCATAATAGCTTCATTATTTCGAAAAATTCTTTATTTAAATTTATTTGTTTGATTGTGTCATGATTTTGGAGAAAAGCACAATAACTAGTTTACTAAAGTCAAAATTTACATCTGTTGCCCACTCACTTTCGTTGAGATCATTTTGTCTTGTTTTGTTGATGTTAAGTATTTCTCAGTTATCGACTCGCAGGTCTCGTTTGGGGAGTGGAGAGTTGTGATGTTGCAATTTTGGCATCACACAATAGTCGCGATTTTTCGTAATTGTTTATAAATATGGCACTTCTAGGATCACAGACACTCCATGAGTCATTCTTTTTGTATCTTATTATTTATATTTAAGGCTGATTCGTTTTCTTTTCTTTTGTATTATTTTCCCGGAGATCAACATCATCTGGAAAATAAAGGATAATCAACATCTAAGGAGACGTCCGAGGAATTCGCTTGATACCTTTTTCCTATCTAACTTTCCAACCAATAAGCGGCGAGCTCAGTCAAAATGGCTGCCTGACTGAAGCTACTTATAGAAGCGCGGAGCGTCACTCGCTCTCATTCCAACTCTTTTCCGACAAGTGATCCTCGAAGCTGCAATGGTGTTCTGGTTCTCGTTGACGCGTGTGACGCGAGGAAGTGTTCAAGGATTCAGCCGGTAAAGTCTTCTCGTTTCCTATGGCAATACCTCTGTTCACATGACTATTTATTTTAAGTGAATTTATCTTGCCATGGTGCTAAATTTCGCATCGAGCACGTGAACACAGAGTTTCACCATTATTTCGATTTCATTATGTTTCATTATGTTTCTGATTTATTTGGTTGAATTTGTGATTTTATTTCTTTATGTATTTTTTAATTCTTTTGCTGATTTTGCCCTTCATTTCTAATTTTTTCCCCATTTATCTGAAATGTGAGTCCCTGTACCTGATTTTCCCCAAATATTGTGATTCGCTGAGCCCCTTTCTTTGCGTGTATTTTTTCTGATTCGTTTGCTGATTTTGCCCTTTATTGCTGATGTTTTCCCCATTTATCTGAAATGTGAGTCCCTGTATCTGATTTTCCCCAAATATTGTGATTCGCTGAGTCCCTTCTATCTGCTGACTTCCCCAACATAACCTTAAAATTGCGTCTTGTATTAATTTGCGAATTAATTTATTTAATGTTACTAAATCATGGATTCTGTTTGGTTTGAGCACTAACATTAATTGTTAGTTATTAGATTTTAGATTCTTTATCTTTATTCTTATATTTTAAGAAATTCTGACTTGAGTTGTTTTATTGTTCACAAATTTAACTCTCACTTTTGGTTTATATCGATTCATAACTCTGAATAAATGCATTGTGAAACCTTTTTAAACTGATTCTTTGAGTAATTATTTATTAATTTAAGGAACCTTAAATGAAAAGAACCACCCCCTCTACCAAAATTCGTTGAGCCGTGCTAGCCGAGTAAAGTCCCGGTACACTGTGTTTTGGGATCGCAATTACCTTACGTTGAATATGTTATCTTACGTTAAATGAATTTGTTGAACAGGAAAGTCCCTATTCAATTTAATAATCGGTTGGACAAGAAAGCCCTGGTTATCAATTATCTTATGTTACGTTACGTTAATACCTTACGTTAAATATGTTATCTTACGTTCATTGAATTTGTTGACCAAGAAAGACCCTATTCAATTTAATAATCAGTTGGCCAAGAAAGCCCCGATTATCAATTATCTTACGTTACGTTGAAAAATTATCTTACGTCAAAATTATCCTACGTTGAGTTATGTTTTGTTGAGTTAAGTTGATCTATGAAAGATTTGGCGCCCAAAATATTTAATTTGAATTATCTTGCGTTGGCGATCCCAAAATTTAGTGCCGAAGGTATATTGTTATCCTACCTCGAAAAATAATAATATCACAATGCATTTTTGCATTTTTGTTTGACTACTGTTTGACGCCGTCATTAATGCTCTTTGTATTGCGAGAATGAACTTCGATTTTGTGTACGCGCACTCTGTAAGTGTCATTTCTTTGTTCTACGGGCACTTTCTTTTAACGGCCTCACGTTATTTTGAGAGTTTTCGTGTCAGCGCTACAATAACCGGAATTCGCAAAACTGAAATGCGTACTTCAATATACAGATTTTAAGTGGGGTAGGATTTTCAATCCCAGTTCTGAGATGTACACGTTATAGAAATAATCAATTAATGAAGCACTCAACACGTACATCTATCATTATTGTTTGTTAAATACAAAACATAAATGCCCAAAATACAATGCAACAAATTCGTTTTAAGGACCCCGAACCGATCGCCACAATTGACACACGGTACTAAGACCAAAAATATACCACGAAGTCTTGGTGCCGTAGACGGGCTCTTCGCCAAGGGGAAATTTGGCCGCAAATACACGTTTAGCACATGTCTCGTTTCCACCGCCACGAACCTCTCTACGTAAGAGTGAGACGGAATTGTTCCGTGCTGAATGAGGCGGCGTAAAGGTGGAAACGAGACATCTAGCAAATAAGTATTTGGGATCAAATTTCCCCTCGCTGTATCTTTCCTTTATTTTATTTTTGTTGCTATTTCAGATATTTCTGCTTAGAATCGTTTAAAATGATATGGCTACGCATTGCAGTCTGTGCCTTTTCGAAGATAAAAGTACAAAACCGGATAGTAAAAAGCAGCTAGTTGACGGTCGATGATTCACTAAGTATTTAAAAAAAACCGAGAGATGTCAAATTTTTTCTGTGTCGAAAATGTTACAGCAAAACCGAAAAAATCTCTTCGTTTTTTTAAATATTCAGCGAATCTGCGAACGCCCACAAGCCGCATTTTACTGTTCGGTTTTTTACTTTTATCATTGAAAATACACAGGCTGCAATGTGTAGCCATATCAGTGTAAGCGGCTCTAAGCAGAAATGTCTAAAATAGCAACAACAAAAAAAAAATAAAAGAAAGATACGTCTCAATGACTCTATAATCGACAGCAGTGGAGGAACCGGGAGAAACAAATGAAGGCTCGTCTGTGATCGTGATCGAAATACATATATAAAGGTGGGGGTCGTCCCGTGTGTCGATACTTCGCGCATGCGAAAATTAAGCTAACTCCGATCGAATTACTCGTGCATATAAGTGCTAGCGTTTGTCGTTTTTTACATAACACCATAACACATACTACGAATTTCTGGCAGTAAGTTTTAATTTCGTTTTCAATGAGAATAACCCTACCCAAAATAGAGCTAAAAGAGTAATTTCAATGCTTAGCAAATAGATACGCCTTTCAGATTCATCTAAAAAATTAAAATAAATGTTCGCGAGCATTAACTGCTTGCATTAATATCAGATGAGCTTTAACAGCTAAAAACTCCAAATTTTCACTCATTTCTTTTTTTTCAGCTGTTGAAAGATTTTTATACAGAACGAAAGTTAAATTGTATCACACTGCAAAAATTTTGGGCTAGCAGCTTTCTTCATAGTGGGAAGGCAGCGACACCACGACGGTTGGTACAGTGGCTACACCAGATTTAAGAGGACAATTGTGCCATACGTGCGAGCAGATCCTTTTCCAATCCCACAAAATGTAAAGCAATTGCCCCGTGGGTCCAGAAACGGATTTTCGCAGAAAAATTAAACTGCAGATGACAGTTGAGTTTTGTGATCGTGCAAAAATTAAGTGTACCAGAAATCAATAATGGTCAACACCTAGAGACAAATATAATAAAATAAATGGTTAAAAATGCATTTTGTCCTCCATAAAAAAATGTTGTAAACTAATAGTCATCTATCGAATTTTTATGACGTAAAGTATTTTTTCAACTTTAAGAACAATGTTAAAATACTTGGCAAAGTTATTTAAAGTGTAAAAAGTAAACATAAGAAAACGCAATTTTTATTAACAAATTAAACAAATAATTGTTTGATATTCGTATCTTTTTAGGGATGGAAACAATTTTTTACACAAAGTTGCTGGAAATGACTATGCTTTCTTTAACCAGAAAGTTTTATTCTCAGTCCAAAATTTTATTTCCTAATAACAAATTGTATTAACAATTGGGTTATATTAGAATATTTTTACAGATAATTTTTTTTTAATATTTCAAAAACACAAAACATTAATCGTTTTTTGATTGGATACGTACTTTTTGTTTTAATTGTAAAAAATAATATCACAAATTAAATCAAATTTTTTGAAAAACAACGCAAGAGACAAAAAAAATAAATAAGCAAAAGTTCTTCACTCTAAAATGATCTATACATTTTTTATTAATAATTTTTTCATGGAACGCGTACTTTATGCTTTAATTGTAAAAAATTAAATTAAAAACAAAATTTAGAGAAACGACTCAAGCTACGAAAAAATATGAATGAACAAAATTGTGCGCTAAAAAACGAGCTAAAAATTTTTTATTAATCACATTGAGATAAGACGCGTATTTTTTGTTTTAATCATAATAAATAACATTAAAATAAAAAATTGTGGAAAGCGACACAAGGCATGAAAATAAAGAATAATAGACAAAAGTTGCTGACCCAAAAAAGAGATAGAAAATTGTTTTTAATCAATTTTTGATAGAAGGTGTAGTTTTTGTTTTATCCATAAAAAACAACAATAAAAAAAATGAATAAAATTTTTTGCACAGGCGACACAAGTTTCAAAAAAAGATTAACATAAAAATGTTGCACCTAAAAACTATCTACAAATTTTTTATTAATCACTTATTGATATGAACTCAATAAGAAAAACGTCGTACTTAATACTAAGTTAAGTTCGAGGCACGAAATACGTGTTGAGAATGTGTTCAATAAAGATGAAGGAGCTTTAACAAAAAAGGATTCACAATCACCAAATCACAACTCTCAATACTTTGATCTTTAATTTTAAAACGTCTGTACACAAATATGGAGAAAGTATAAAATCAAGCGCGCTGCGTGAGGTAAATAAATTATCGAGCACAAAGTGCGAGATCCGACAGATGTGCGCCCTAAGCACGCTCAAACTTGCGAGCGGCGCGCGATGAAAATGTACCCACGCATTGAGGAGTTAAAAGAAAACAATGAAATGTGGCGAAGAATATATTTGGCGGAGATTATGTAGAATAAAAAAATTATTGAATAATATTAAGGAAATAAATAAAAACTTGACAGCGTGATTTGAAGAAATGCATAAAACATTAGTTTATTAAAGCTGCGACTATTATTTTATTTAAAAAACATGAATACTTGTCTTAAATATGAAAAGTAAACAAGATATTTATTGCGCTCATATTTCCATTTATTTTGTTATGATGAGAAATGTAGAAGAATCATTGGGCTTACCGTTTGCGGCGTCTTAATATTTAATTGCTTTTTGAAATTCCATAACTCCACCTTTATTAAGTAGCTTTTTGACCAATTTTTGGTGTAATTCACTTCGTCATAACTTAAAATATCAGGTAACCAAAAAAGTATATTTCCTCTTTCCGAGAATAAATTCAACAATCGATGAGGTATTATTTCACATTTTTTTAGCTTTACCTGCTCCTCCCCAAGCGGAGGCAGGTTCAATTTCCCACTCCAACGCCTGCGCGGGTACTTTCAAGAGCCTCTAACTCACTTTCAAATTGCACAAATTACAAGCAACGTTAAATATTTTTTGATTACATGAATTGTTTATTGACATTTTTTTTGCATTTTAGAGTTCTTCGATTTTTTATTGGTCGCAAAAAAGCTTAAATTTTTAACAATAAAAATTGTTACTTAAGAAAATGGATAAATTAATATTTATTGAGATGCAGGGTGGGCAGTAAAAGGAGTCCTCGTCTTCGTACTCGGATGTCATGCTCCAGCTTACCGCACAACAGTTTTCAAGTATACAATTTTTTAATTCAACTTTATTCATAATTATCTAAAATCATCTGAAAAGCTATCCAAAGTTGTGAACTTGTGAGTTTAAACTTTTTAAACCATTTTAAAAAGAAATACAAAGTAGAATGTAATCACTTCTAAATTAACATTATTTTCCCGAAAATCAATGATTCTTTACGTTAAGAGCTATAGATATAACCCTTATTATAATTACTCCGCCGACAATAATTAATAATTGTTCATATAAATTTATATATTATACAATTTTAAATAAATATATAACTCTAGCATATCTAAAATAAGCGTAAAATGTTTTATATTATGCTGTATATACCGCTCGAAACCGTGAAAAAATTATTAAATCCTATCCTGGGTGAATAATGTATCCGTGCATTTTTCTTAAACTAAGGAAACATTGTTCTTTGAATTACCGTCACACATCTCACGCTGGGTTCAGTACAAAACTCATTATTGCGAAAAGGATTTGCACAGGAATTACTCCAACTTATTCTGGTTTCCATTATTAAAATGAAAAATAATATATCTATTTTTAATAATGAAGAATATCTGGTAGGATATCTATAGCATATCTGTAGCATATCTTCAGAAAGAGTCAGACTCGGATCTTTAGAAAGCGTCAAAACTACTGAGCATTTGTGACGATTCCTGAATTTTTTTTAGTAGGGAAGGTTTATTTGCGCTGATGCAGTTTTTAGTTTCACAAAACAACGGAGGATTAAAAAACTATTTTATTGAATCAACTTAATCATCTCTCTGGATGCAGTATTTGAAGTCTTCATTTTAAAACTAAATTTAATTTAAAACTAAACATTTTTCTTGTATGTGCTTCTGGTCCTTAATTTTTCTGGATGTAATTTCTAGTTTTTAAACAGTGTTTTAGAAACTATTTTGAATAATTACACATATATACATAGAGGTGCGATGTATCGCGGTTCTATTGAAAGACGATAAATAAACGTATAATTATTTTTATTTTTGCAATCGCAAAGGTTCTCAAACATTTTCTTTTCTTCCACCGAAAAAATTCCTTGTACCTGTACACAAGGAATCAACTATTTTTCCTATTTAGGACAGGCGACAACTTTGCTCACTCGGTGGGGAAGGGAGTAGTCTGAGGAAGGGGTTATAGAATTTTCAGATTGACCTAGAATTTTCAGATTGATCTTATAATTTTTTTAGTTCATTCCGCAACACTGTTCCGACCCAGGTTGCTGATACATCTTTCTAGCAATCACCCCAAATGCAGATCCTCACAAAGTCGTCACGTGAGGTTCCCCACTTTGGTCCACTAGTATCCAAGGTCTTTCATTTCAGGCGTCATTCACTCTACTGGCACTCTCTTTAATAACTATTAGCCGCCATACTGTTCTGTCCTGGCATACTGCTCTAGCTTCTTTCACGTCCATGCATTTTTTCATGCAGGCTCTCGCGTTTCTATGGCTTCTTATGTCCCGTCTAACTAGGGTTTTATTCACACATTCTAACTATTCCATCGGCGGTCTGCCTCTGGGCTCGCTACCATTTACTTTGCCTTGATACACCTGTTTCGTTAGTCGTCCATCCTTCATTCTCTCAACATGCCCGAACCATCTTAACCGATTTCTTTCCCATGTGTC
>JAAAKG020134546.1:0-13806 GCA_010014905.2 Druon quercuslanigerum | reverse complement strand
ATATATATATATATATATATATATATATATATATATATATATTGCCTTGAAAGAGTGAAAGAGAGAGAATGTATATTCGCTCTCTCCCTCACTCTCATACTGTTGAGGGTGCTTTTGTGTTGGCATCATTGGAACGTGAGAAACGCGCGCGCGCGCGCATCGATAATGCCAACCATGAACCGATACACACATAAGATAACCTCGACCCTTTTACGTTTTTTTTATTGCGCTATCACTCACGAGGAATCGAAGCCGAATTTTCGATGCGCTTTTTATGAAAAATAGTATACATGTCGCGTGGCACAATGGCGGAGATTACTGAATCGTGTGGTGCTGCCCTCGCTTCGCTCGGGCCAGCAACTCCACACTCGTCAGTCATCTCCGCCATTCGCCACTCGCCATGCAATGTACTCTTCTCACGTCTCGTACACTCTGCTCTTGTAAGTTGAAAGTGCCGGTTCAACCAGGAAATTGTTTATAGTTTTTCAAACTAATTCTGTGAATTTAGTGTCTTGAGGTCCACAGAATCATTCCCTTGTCTGTTTCGACTTATTCTGAAGGTGGGAGCTTCGTCTTTTATGGTTCAGCCAAGTCTTTTTGTTATAATTATCCTACTTGTTTAACTCTCCTTGGCTGAAACGCATTATATATTATTTACATTGAAATTTTTGTGCCCTATTGTCGGCAAAGGTTAAAGAGAGTCAATACGAGTGGTTATGAGTGACTTAAGTCACTCGATGAGATAAAATGTCTCATCATCCACATGTCGACTTTTGGGACATTCGCACTGTGGCAATTTAAAAATCCTGGTTTATGTAAAAATATAGTCATTTTTAATACCTTTTAAGCCATTCTTTATACTTTTAGGGTACGTTTACAATAATAAACACCTAAGCACATTATTAAGTTATGTTTACTGATTTTCCCTTGCCATTTTTAGCTGCCATAGTGATTCCATCATAAACTGGACAAGCGCGCTACTCAGACTCTCATTTCAGTCCACTGTCGGGGGTTGAATTTAAATAGCCCTGGACTGACTTCGGAGGTATCGAAACGAAAACAGTCACGGCCGCCTGAACCGTTTCCAATTGTAATACATACTGTTGCGCAATATACTGGGCTGCGTAGTCGCTCACGGCGGCCCTTCCTAAACGACTGTCGCAACCGCTCTTGCCCTGCACCCCTGAGAAACTGCTGGCGCCAGCAGTTCTAGGAAAGACGAAAACGGAGTAAGTGAGCGCAGGAGTTTGGTGTATGTTCATTTTTTAGTGTTATTTCAATTAAACTACACTGTAAAAAATGAAGAAAAAAAATTACGAAATATAACTGTAAAATTACAAATTTCCTCACGCAATATTACCACATTCAGCGTAGGGGTAGTCCGATTTGTAGGATATAAATCACAGGCCAGCAGAAGAAATCGTCATATTACATTTTATGTAGTCGGAATCTTACTGCCCTCTGTAGGAATACTTCGGAGGTTGTAAATATGCTATGTTAAATAACGGTAATATTGCTCACCACATTTAAAGGGTTCAATTCACGGGCAATCGTAATATTACAATCGTTTGAAAAAGTCCTTTCTGAAGTTGTAACAGTGTCACTTAAATCTGTAAATTTTTAAGGTAGCGTGAAATTACGCAAGATATAACAATAATGCACAAAATTAGAAGAAAGGAACCACATTTGGTTGAAAACGTTCTGTCTTTTATGTGAAATTAAAATTACCAGTAAAATCACGAGGAGAGGTAAAAATCAAATTTATACGTAAAAGTTCGATATGAAAATGAAAATTATCCAATCTCAGTAATAATAACCAAAAATTAAAATTAAGTTTTTTTTATCAAAGATATTATTCAATAATAAAATTTTTATATTATATATTTTTTTTCATGAGCAGTGATAATTGAAAAAAGGAAATTGGTACGGTATATACCGTATCCGGTTCCCACGCACGCAACCAGATCGACAAGAAAATAGAGAAATGGAGAGGAAAGAACCCGCGCAAAGACGACGCTCCTTTCGTGATAAGCGTATAAGCTCAGAACGTTCAAATGAACGAAAAGTTTTTCGTTCATTTTCGGTTTTATTGCTTTATATTATACGTTTTATCCGTTGCGCATATCAGAAAATCAGTATAAGTTTATAATAAGACTATACGAGTACGATCAGTCGTTTCAACGTTATATTTATAAGGTAAGTTTCATTACATTATTCGCATATGCTTCCTAACCTTAAACTCTCACCCAATGATTTTATTTTGATGGAGATTTATAACCGCTTTACATCTTTTAAAATTTAGTTGAAAGATATTGTAACCTATATCGAATTTTTTTAGTTTCACGAGCACTTTGCTACCCGTAAGCAAATGTATTTGTATCATCAGCTTCATGATTTTTTAAAATAAGAATTGGCAGAACTATTTTATTTGATAATTTATGAACAATAAGTACGTTTTATTCATGCATAAAATTTAAATTATGTTGATGAGATAAGTTTTTCTGTTTTAAACAGATGTTTTAAATTACGAATGAGCATAATCTCTTTACTCTTCAACAAAGTGTACCAATATTTTAGGTCAATCGGTTTGCCTCGAACGCAGGGCATCTAAGTGAACAAATTATTGCTTTTATTTCAACACAGGGAGTTTCAGTAAATAAATATAATTTTACTTGGACTAGGAGTTTTTGACATGGATCGGGGATTTTTTAAAAGAATAAAAACTGGGATTCAGAAGAAACGAGTTTACAAAAATCCCTGTTCCAAGTCAAAATCCTTCGTGCAATTTTGTTCGAAATATGTAGTAGTAAAATAGTGTCAGCGTTAAAAGAACAAATCAAGTAAAGTCGGAGGTTCTATCACACGTGGATAGACTAGGGGTGAAGGGGTCTAAAAGTAGTGTAAAATTGTCCGCATTGTATATGGATGGCCCCTTATTTCGTTGAAAAGTCATGTATTTTGTTTAAAAATCTACTTTTTTGGTATAAAATTATTTTTTTCTCTGAAAATTAATCTCATTGTTTGAAAGTTCTTCATTTTAGTAGAAAATTCAAGTATTTCAGTTAAATATTCATTATTTTAGTTGAAAATTCATCTTTTACCCTACAAATAAATTTCCTTCTTTTAAAAATAAATTCGCTTCGAATCAAGGAATCTTTAATATTCTTGCATCAACTCTGAATTATGTGAATCATGCGTGACATCCACACGCAAACACACACACACACAATCCGAAAAATTACTTAGAACATTGTATTAGAAATTTTTGAATTAAGGAGAGGTTTAATTAAATGAATTTCAGTTTTTTGGAAAATGTTACCGTTACGACGCTTCCTCTATCAGCAAGCAAAAGTAAGAAAGTGGTTCGTTTTAAAATTGAAAAATCAAAAAGATTATTTTTTCTGTAAGGAAGTAAGTTTTTGTTGAATCCAATATAGATTTTTAAATTCTTAGAAGGAAATTAAAAAGTTCATATAGCTTTTAATTAAAAACTGTACACTTTTGTAGTTTTAATCTATATAAAAGAGATTATCCTGCAGCTTTGCATATTTTATTAATTTTAAATGAACTTTTTGAATAGCCTGACGTAAATTCTTTAATTCTGACTACTCAGCCGTCAACCCTTTCAATTCATAATTTTTCCTTAAAACTTTTTCAGTCTTAGCGTGCATATGATTTTTTAAATGTTAGAATATATAAATCGTTCGCTGAACAAACAAAAATTCTTGCTTTTCTAACCACTCTCCATTAGTTTTGAAATATTTTATAATATATAATGTTTTCTATAGGTATTAGGGCGGAGTGAAAATTATCAAATGAAACGAATAGTTTGGGCTCAGGCGAAAAATTTGTGAGTCGACATCCGAAGGAAGTAGAAAAAAAAATTTGGAAATCGGTTAATAGCTTCAGCTCCCTTTTTTCATTTCAAAATTCAAATTTTCAAAATTTCAAAAAATTTCCCTGTTGCTTCAAAAATTATGGAGAATTTTTTCTATATACAGTTTCTGCTAGTATATATGAGAAGTTAAAAAAAACTTTTTGCTCAATTTGGAATTGTTTGGAAATGGCACAAAATTTTTTTTTTAATCCTATACACACATTTTAAAAAAAGTTGAATATGTTAAACCTGAACCTTCTTCATCTTGAATCAAAGAAACATGCTATTATTTTGTTTTTTCGGAAAAAATTGTCTAGTCTTAGCAAGTAATCAAAATCACTAAAAAAAACGTAAAATTGACCATTGGAACGCTTGAAACATCACTAAAAAAATTTTGTTTGAAAACAAAAAACTAGTATCATGTTTCTTTGCTTTAAGCTAAGGAAATTTCAAGTTCGACGGATTCAAATTTTTTCATAACGTGTGCATAAGACTCAATAAAAAACAAACAAAAAAAACATGTTTTTTGGCGATTTTCAAAAAATTCTAAACTGCGCAAAAAATTTGTTTTAATTTTAATTTTTTTATTATTGCTCACTAGCAGAAAATGTATATAAAAAATGCCTAATAATTTTCGAAGGAATAGGGAAATTTTCAGAAATGTTCAAAAATTTGAGTTTTTAAGCCAAAAAAGATGAAAGAAGATATCAAATGATTTCAAAAAAAGATTTTGTCACTTCTTTCGGATGTCAACACACAAATTTTTTCGCTGAACTCAAAAGATTCGACTAATTGGATTTAGTTAAGTACCAATCCAGATATTTTATCAGATCGACGGCCTCACAGGTTGCTGCCTATTTTAAAAATACTAAAGAATCCACAAAAGGATCGTGAATTAATTTTTTTTTAGTGATAAGTTAATGTCCCGGAAGTTAGATCCGCAAACTTTTTTTTTGAAAAATTGAAAGTTCTGCTCAATTGTGCTCGACCTGTGCTCATTTTTGCAGTAAACGGTTTTTTAAAAAATTAAAAATTAGGGGCAATATTTTTGAAAAACATTTTTTCGCTAGATCCGGAACTTCTTGTTAGAGAAAAAGGAAGGTTGTGCTATGCGGCTCGAGATATTCACAATTTCGTGCAGGAAAAAAATTACAAAACTTAATCGGTTACAAAAAACCCACAAATAAAAATTTGATTATTTCAAACAATTTCTAAAAACTAAAAGTTGTGCTGAGTTGTGCTCGAAAAATGTAGTATTTATTCTCCTTAACAAAATTATGTAATATCAAACGTTGTCGTATCAAAACCCAAAATGTCAAACTCAAAAAACGTACAAGAGCCAAAAATAGTCAAATTTCGAAAAACAAAAACTTGTGCTCAATTGTGCTCGAGAAATGCATTCTTTATTCCCTTTAACAAAGTTTTGTAAGACCAACAGTTTTTAAATTAAAACTCTACATTTTAAACTCAAAAAACGGACAGGACCCAAAAATAGTCAAATTTGGAGAAAATAAAACTGCATTAGTCGAGCACAACTCAGCACAAGTTTTAGTTTTTAGAAATTTTTTGGTTTTTGTTTTTTTTTTAACATTTAGGTGTTTGGAATTTTTCTTTTCTGCAAAAAGTGTGCATACTTCGAACAGACTAGCACAACTCTCCTTTTTGCTTTAGCAAGAAGTTGCGAATCTAACGAAGAAAAGTTTTTAAAAATTGTGACCGTAATTTTTCATTTTTCAAAAAACCATTAACTGCACAAATAAGCATAAGTCGAGCAAAATTTAGCACAACTTTCAATTTTTCGGAAAAATAAGTTTGCAGATCTAACTTCCGGGACATGATAATTTATCTAATTTTTAATAGGAAAATGTTACCAGTCATTCCAGATTTTACTTACAATTATATAAAATTGTATAATATATATGCACATACTTTTTATGAGTGTCAAAAATATTAAATTTTAATATGTAATTTAGCAAATTGTAAAATTTCAAATCAAAACGTAAAGGTCTTCAGATTTGTTTATGTGCTACTTTAACAACTTTTACTTATAAATCATTATATATATATATATATATATATATATATATATATATAATATATAATATATAATATATATATTTTCTACCAAAAAAAAAAAAATAACAAAAAAAAAATGAATTTTCAACCAAATACTTTAATTTTCAAGTGAAAACGATGCATATACAACAAAAAGTAAAGAAGCTCAATGTACCATTGAAAATAATTTTTTGAAAAATAATTAAAAATTACTCTAATAAAATAATTTATGAACAAAAAATGTTCAACAAAATTAACTTTCGAACAAAGAAATGATTTTTCTAAAAATTAATTAAATTGAAACAAAATTCCAACAAACATTCATTTTTTTACCAGAGAAAAAGAATTTTCAATCAAATAAATGAATTTGTAACCCAACAGTTGAATTTTCAAGTAAAAAGATTAATTTTCAACGAAGAATATTAATGTTTGGCCAAAAAATAAGAATTTTAACAAAAAGGATGAATCCTTCATTCAAATTATTGAGTTTTTAACATAAAATATGAATTTTTAACAAAGAAGAAAAACATTATAGTAGACTTCTTAATCAAGATTAATTACCTTTCAATCATAAAAGATATATTTTGTACCAAAAAAGAGAAATTAAAAAAAAATACATAAATTTTCAACCCAATACTTACAACAAAAAGTGAAGCAGCTCAATGTACCGTTCAAAATTAATTTTTAAACAAAAAGAATTAGTTTTTTGAAAAATAATAAAAAATTACTCTAATAAAATAAATTATAACAAAAAAAATTTTAACAAAATTAAATTTGCAAACATAAATAATGACTTTCCAAACAAAGAAATGATTTTTCTACCAATTAATTAAAATAAAACAAAATTCTTACAAAATAATATATTTGTTACCAGAGAAGAAGCATTTTCAACAAAATAAATAATTTTTTAAACAAATAGTTGAATTTTCAAGCAAAAAGATTAATTTTTAACGAAGAATATTAGTTTTCGGGCAAAAATATGACTTTCAACTAAAAAGATGAATTCTTCATTCAAATCAATAAGTTTTTAACCAAAAATATGAATTTTTAACACAGGAGATTAATTTTCGACAAAAAAACGAAATTTGAACAAAGTTTTAACAAAATACATGATTTTATAAACAAAACTCATTAATTTTCAATTAAAAATTGAATTGTTTAATTTTCGGTTTAAAAATTAATTTTCTATCAAAGAACTGAATTTGCAGGTAAAATAATGTAATATTTAAGTGGATTAGTCGAACTTTAAGTTAAAGAATTGATTTTCATGAAAAAAAGATTTTCAACAAAATATGTAGTTTCATTTTTAAACAGAGCGATTAATTTTACATTAAAATTATGAATCTTCAGCCAAAAAAAACGAATTTAAAAAAAAAGATTCTTTTAATTTTTTGCCAAGAAAGAAATTTAACAAAATACATGAATTTTCAACAAAGGAAAAGATAAATTTTCAAAAAAAATGGAATAGTGAAATTTACAGTTAAAAGTTAACCGAAGGGATGAATTTTCAACTAAAATAATTGAATATCTAACTGAGATAATTCAATTTTCAGTTTCAACATTTGATTAAAAAAATAATAACTTTTAATAAAAGAGTTAAATTTTCTTCAAATAAAATGAATGCTTCTAAAGCTAAGTTTATCTTTTAACCAAGTAGTTAGATTTTCCACTAAATAGAAGACTTTTGAGAAAAATAGTTGAATTTTTAAAGAAATAATTTAACTTTTTACAAGACAGTTTAATTCTTAATAAAAAACTTTGAATTCAAATCCAATAAAAAGAATTTTTTGTCCAAATTGACGAATTTTCAACAAAACATTCGAATTTTTAACAAAGAACTGAATTCTCGACGAAAAATTAAATAGTTGATATTCAACCAGAAAAAAAGAAATTCCAACAAAATACTTAAATTTTCCAACGAAAAGTTAAAATTTTAAACACAAAAATTAAATTTTCAACAAAATAGTGGAATTTTTAAATAAAAAAGATAAATTATGGACTACGACTATGATAGTAGATTTGTTAATTAAAAAGACTTAACTTTCAACCCCAAATGAATAATTTTCAACCAAAAACATGACTTCTAAAAAGAGATGAATTAAAAAAAAAGAATTTTTAACCAAATAGTTAATTTTTCTTTAAAAAAAGAAGAATTTCCAACAAAATGTATGCATTTCTATCAAAATAATTAATTTTACAATAAAAATGATTTATTCACAACCAAAAGTCTAATAGTTGAATTGTGAGTTTACAAATTCATTTTTCACCAAAAACAAAGATTTTTTAAACAAAATAGTTAAATCTGTCTTTTTTCAAATTGATTTAAACAACAATATTAAAAAATTTTCCCTGATAGTACAATTGAAAAACAAAAAATATAAATTCTGAAGCCAAAATATAACAGGAGACTTTTGAAATAAAAAATATTAATTTTTAACCAAAAAAGATGATATTTTGAAAAAGAAATAAAATTTTCAACAAAGTGATTTAATCTCCGACAAATAGAATTAATTCTTAACAAAGTAGTCACTTTCAACCAAGTAGTTAAATTTTTGACCAAAATAGAAGACTTTTTCACTAAATAGTTCAATTTTTAACAAAATAATTAAATTTTTTTCCAAATAGTAGAACAGTAGAATAGTAGAATAAAAAAATATGTCTTTAAAAAAAATAGTCGAATTTTCAAGAAAATATTAAAATTTTTAGTCAAATAGTAGCATTTTTAACCAAAAAAGATGAATTATAGGCTACAAATATAATAAGACTTTTTAATTTAACTTTTTTTAATTTTCAATAAAATAATGAATTTTTTCAACAAATGGTACAATTTTTAGCCAAAAGAGATTTAACCGAAATATAATAGTATACTTTTCAAATAAAGAGAATTGACTTTCAGCCAAAAAAGACGACTTTATAAGAAAATAGTTCAATTGTTAAGAAAATAATAATTACATTTTCAACCAATTAGTAGAATTTATATCTATAAAAGATGACTTGTGTATTAAAAATATCATAGCAAACTTTTCAATTAAAAAGAAATAATTTTCAATCATATAAAATGAATTTTTAACTAAAAACGATAACTTGCCTACCAAAAGCGATGAATTTTTAATCCAATGTTAAAGCCCACCATATCTGAAAATTGTTCGCGTCTTCGAGACGCATCGATCCACCTACTGTTAAAACTCTTGTGAACTAACAGTACCGTTTTGTGAAGTTTCAAAAAATTATTTATTCAGATTAGATGTAAAAAAATTTATTTGATATTCAAAATACAATAATACTATATGTTCAGTTTTTTTTTGTTCTAGTCTTCGAGATGCATTAATCAAAGTACAGTCTAATCAGTTATAACCCCTCAGTACTGATTTATGAAATTTCAAAAAAAAATTTGAATTCCGTTTATACGAGAAAAACTTTGTCTAATATTAGAAATAATACTGTACTGTATTAGACAATTTTGTTCGCGTCTTCGAGACTCTTTGAATGATGTATTGACCTTAACATTAATGCACATTTTAGGATTGTGCAATACTGATTTATATATTAAGAAATATATATTTTTAATTTTCTTGACTTGAGCTTTTTTTCTAATATTGAGGATACAACAGTAATTTATAGAATACATTTGTTCGCGTCTTCGAGACGCTTCGATTGCCCAATTCAAGAACATTCACGACTGACCATAGCCTAGCAATTTTTGGTTTTGAAATTTGTAACAAAATTATTTACCTTCTTTACAAAAGGATTTTTTTATATTGAAAATATAAAATTAAGTGTTTTATTCAACGTCACTGCTTACGTCTTTGAGACGCTTGTATTGATCTATGGATGAACCTTCGACTAGCATTCCTAATTTATCAATAGCGACTTATAAAAAAAAAAGTTTAGAACAGAAAATATTTTTCCGAAGAGCGAGACGATATTTACTGTAAAAATAAAAATAGATCTGAAAATAATCCTTTTTTCAAAAAAATGCCTGGCTTTTTCCGATACACAACCGTGTGTATTTCATATTTCTATATATAATTTTTGTTTTCAACAAGCTTGGTAAGCGTAATGGGTAAAGTTCGAAACAAGATGTTCCAACAGAAGTACTTGTCCACAAACAATAAGAGAACTTTGTAACAATCAGCGTGTTGCTCGCGAAATAGGAAAGACTGGACACGTTCCAATTCGAGAGTGCACCCCAATAACCCGTGTTTCTTTCATGTTCCTAATCGTTACCGACTTTATCCTCTATTGATTTCTTTACACGATAAATTCAAAATAAAACCTAATTCTTATTTTTATGGCTCATTTTATTGTTTAACAAATGCAAATGGTGGTGATTTTGAGTTTATGTAATAAAATAATTTAGTACAAAAGTGATGTTACCACATATTAAGTGATCTGTGCCCGTGCTAAGTTTCTAGAAAAGTGGTTTGTTTCCGTGCTAAGTTTCTAAAAAAGTGGTTTGTTTCTGTGCTAAGTTTCTACAAAAGTGGTTTGTTCCCGTGCTAAGTTTCTAGAAAAGTGGTTTGTGTCCGTGCTAAGTTTCTAGAAAAGTGGTTGGTGTCCGTGCTAAGTTTCTAGAAAGCTCTTAATAAAGTAATAATTTTATGCTGCCATTAAGAGCATTCTAGAAACTAAGCACGGACATGAAGTATGTTAATTGAAAGAAAATAAAATAGTTTATCAAACAAACAAAAATTATTGAGAGTAGATAAGTAAAGGGATTTTTAATCTAAGATTTCTGTTACCGACATTTTACGAACATCGAAATAATTGTACAACTCAAGTGGTTTATGTCCGTGCTAAGTTTCTACAAATTCGGTCTGTGTCCGTGCTAAGTTTCTAGAAAAGTGGTTTGTTTCCGTGCTAAGTTTTTAGAAAAGTGGTTTGTGTCCGTGCTAAGTTTCTAGAAAAATGGTTTGTGTCCATGCTAAGTTTCTAGAAAGCTCTTTATGAAGCAATAATATTATACTGCCATCAAGAGCATTCTTGAAACTTAGTACGAACATGAAGTGTGTCAGCTGAAAAAAATACAATAGTTTATCAAAAAAAATTCTTGTGAGTAGATAAGTAAGAATATTTCTAATCTAAGATTTCTCTTATTGACATTTAACGAACATCGAAATAATTGTACAGCTCAAGTGGTTTGTTACCGTGCTAAGTTTCTAGAAAAGTGGTTTGTGTCCGTGTTAAATTTCTAGATTAGTGGTTTGTATCTATGCTAAGTTTCTAGAAAGCTCTTAATAAAGTAATAATATTATGCTACCATCAAGAGCATTCCAAAAACAAAGCACGGACACAAAGTATGTCAGCTGAAAAAATACAATAGTCTATCAAAAAAAATAATTGTGAGTAGATAAGTAAGGAACTTTCTAATCTAAGATTTCTCTGAACGACATTTTACGAACATCGAAATAATTGCACAGCTCAAGGGGTTTGTGTCCATGCTAAGTTTCCAGATGTTCTTGGTGACGTCATAAAATTATAATGTCATCAAGAGCATTCTAGAGACATAGCACGGACACAAACCATATGTGGAATGGCCTAGATGTCGGTAACATGTTAGTAACGAGAATCTTGTACCAGAAACCTCCGTACTTTTCTACTCAAAAAGAATTTTTTAAGAAAAACTATTGTGTTAAAAAAAAATTCAGCTGACTCTAGAAGATATTTTTAACATCTCAAGACTTTTTACTGATAAAAATACTAAAAAATTAAAATTAATTATTAATTATTAATTATAATTATAAAAAATAATTTCGCGAATCTATCTCTAATTTATTAAATAATATAAATGCTTAATTTTTTGCTTTAATTAATTTAATTGTCCCATCATTTTTAGGTTGAATGCATGTATAGCCTGTTTTCTAAAAGTCAACTTCGTGTAATTCCAAATTATTTTTTTTAGCTGGTTTTAAAATATTTGTTCTATGTTCAAGGGATTTTTACTGATGCACATGCACAAAAAAAAATTATTTTAAAGAATTAAACAATATTTTACGGTAGAAGTTTTTTAAAGTCAACTTGAAAAAGATCATTTGAAATAATTTTTTTTTGTGTAAAGTTATTTCTTTTCAATTGAAAAGTCTATTAAATCTTTGATTATTTATGTTTTTTTAATTGTTCGACTCGGTTCAAAAATCGAGTAAAAATTTAATTATTTTGTTCAAAATTCCATAATTTAGTTTAAAAATTCATACTTCTCAGTTAACATTTTTTAAAGTTGAAAATTCACCTTTGTTGGTTAAAAAATAATCTGTTTCGATTGAAAATTTACACTTTTTTAATTAATCTACTTTGTAGAAAATTCTTATTTTATGCCCTAAAATTTAAAAATTTGGTAGAAAAATGAACTATTTTGTTAAAAATTGGTCATTTTGGTTTAAAATTCAACTGGAAAATTAATCTTCTGGGTTATTTTCTTAAAAATTCATTTTTTTAAGGTTCATAATTATAGTTAAATATTCCTTTTTTTATTATTTGTTAAAGTTAATTTTTTAACTGCAAAATTAACTATTTTGTTTAAAATTTAACTTATTAGTTGCAAATCAACTTTTTTGTGTAAAAGTCGTCTTTTTTGTTTAAAAATTCAACAATTTGGCACAAAATTCATTTATTCGGTATAGAATAAAACAATTTTGTCCAATATTTATTTGTTTGTCATCAAACATTAATTCTCTTAAATGAAAATTGAGCTGCACCAATTTTGATTCAAAACTGATCTTTTTTATTTTATTATTGAAATATTAAGTTGATAAATTGTAGAAATGGAAAAAAAGAAACTAAAATTTAATTAAATAAAATTTGGGTTAATATTACATCCATTTTTCGAACTATTTAATAAAAGATTTATGTAATTTGTTAAAAATTCCTCTTTTAGCTTTTGTGTAGACAATTAAATAACTAATTAACAAAATTCTAATTGTTAAATTTTTAAAAATATTTGGTTCAAAACTAGTTTTTTTCTTAGAAATTTTTTGTTATTGAAAATGAATTCTCCTAAATGCAAATTTAAATATTCAATTTTTGGTTAAAAATTAATATTTTTTCTAAATTAAAAGTTTTTAGTAGCAAAAAAATATTAACCCGAGAAATAATCGGTTAAAATTGAGACGTTCATTTTTCATACTTCTTCGTTAAAAATTCAATTCTTTGGTTAAATCTTATTTGATATTTTTATTGAAAATTCATCTTTTCGGTTAAAAAATTTATTAACAAAAAATTTTACATTTTTTATTTAGATGTAACAATTTAGTGGAAAATTATTCTGTTTTTATTGATTATATAATTATTTTGTTGCAAATCAGTCCTTTCTGGTTCAATTTAACTATTCGAAAACAATATGGAATTTTTTCTAGTTAAAATATCAACTATTACATTCATTGTTGAAAATTAATCTTTATATGTTGAAAATGAATATCCTTGTTTGAAATTTAAACTTTCTTTTAGCTCAATATTTAAATTCAGACCTTTTAGAGTTAAAGGACAAAGCATAAGCAATTTTAATTTGATGATTGTGAATTCTCTTTCGTTAAAGCTCTTTGGGCTTTAACGACAACATTCTCACCACGTATCTTTTCCTTCGCACTGGATTTTGTCCAAAATGTGAACTTTTCTACATTATTTTCAACTGTATTATTTTACTGTATTCTGTATTTACTTCAAAATTGATCAGTTTTAGACGAAACTTCAAGCATCTGGTCGAAAATTCATCTATTTTGTGAAAATTCGTTCTTTTTTGTTTAATTTTATTGTAATTTATTAAAAATTTGTATCCTTTTTGGGTAAAATATCAGCTAATACAATTTTTGTTCTTCTTTATTCATAATGTGTCCCCTAAGGGTTTACATGACTTCCATTCCATACCACTTACATAAAAA
>JAAAKG020134545.1:0-13807 GCA_010014905.2 Druon quercuslanigerum | reverse complement strand
AATCGTATCTCGGGAACCGAAGAAGATTTTTTAAGTTTCTTTGGCTTAAATTAAAGATAGAATGTCAGGCTCTATTTCATATAATTTTTAGATTTTTGCACTAATTTTCCTAGGTCATGCTAAAAGTTGAAGTCGAGGTATAAAATTTTAGAAAATCTAGAAATTTTTAAAAATTTATCACGTGCTGTGTTCTATTCAGCAGTGAAAAAAAATATGTTTGACATTGCTAGACGTGGAATTTCATAGGCGTTTCAACAGTTTTTTTAAAAATGCCCTATCATTGTTTTTCGTTGAGTAATCGTGGTTCAAAGCCAGCAGTGATTTTTAATAGTGCTTGCGTCAATCGATCTCATGATTTCCGACGGTAGTGTATGTTCAAATTGGTGATTGGAAAAACCCGTTCGTTTCAAACGTCGATTGTAAAATAAATTTATTAATTCTAGTGTCTAAGAAATATCATTACACCGTGTAATGATGCAAAAAACTGCATTGCAAGTGAGAAATAATTTTTGGAATTATAACAATTAATCTCAAAAGTTGCCTATCTTTAAAATGATTTATAAAATCAACAAAAAATATTTATTCCTAATTTCTGTAAATATTGATGGAGGCTTATAAGCACACTTCAGAAAAAAGAATCCAGCTTAAAAGTGTTTATTTAACGGTAGTTATTTAAAGGTTTAATTTTTTCTTTCTTCTTTAGGGTAAAGTTACAATTTTTATTTAATCCTAAGGATCAAGGCCTCACTTTATTCTTCGAAGGATTCTCTAAATTTCTTTTTGGGTTGACTTTATTTTAAAACAATAATTAAGAAATCACACATTTATTATTGTGATAAACAATCATAGTTTAAATTTTAATTAACACCAACCAAAAAGAATTTTAAACAATCCTTCAAACAATTAAGTGAGGCTTTGCTCATTAGGAATAAATAAAAATTGTAACTTTTCCCTAAAGAAGAAAGAAAAAAATAAACCTTTAAATATCTAATGTTAAATAAACAATTTTAACCTGAATTATTTTTTTCTAAAGTGTGCTTGAAAGCCTCCATTAATATTTACAGAAATAATTAATAAATCTTTTTTGTCGATTTTTTAAATCATTTTAAAGATTACATAATTTGTGGATAATATTGTACTCTATATTTTTTATCTTTGAACATTTTTTTCTCTATCATGCAGTTCTGACGGAAAATCAAATTCAAAAACTTTTTTACTTTTTATTTAACCTTCCAAGAGGGTGGTCCCGAAAATTTTAGAAATTTTAGACAATTTTTTGCTGTTAAAAAAGGAAAGTTTTTTTTATTAATACTAAGTAAAAAATATTCGGATGTAACACGATATGGTTTTTAATATTTTTTTTAGTTACGCACATATTGAAGTTACTTAATGAAACTAAAAATTGATGTTATCAATTTTGAACTATTTTTCATTAGCAGAAAGAAAACAAAATAATAATTATAATACAATAAAAAAGTTTTAAATAAATATTTATTTGTTAAGGTTTTTTGAACACTTGAATTCGAGCTGAAATTAAATTCAAAGAACTGAGAAGAAGAAAATAAGTATTATTAGTTTTTTGTTAAATTTATATGAATTTAATTTTCTCACCATTTTTGAAAAAATTAAAGAAGATTTTTTAATAATCCAAATGTGTCAAAAAAGAACCTATACAATTTTAAAGATTTAATTTTTTTATTTTATAAGATTTTACAAAATATTAGGAAAAATTTGAGTCTTATTAAACGGTGTTTAGAAAATCTAGAATTTTTTAAAAAACTTATCATTTGCTGTATTTTTTTCAGCAGATCAAAAAAAATCTGTTTGACATTACTAGACGTGGAATTTCATAGGCGTTCCAACAGTTTTTGTAAAAATGCCCTATTATTTTTTTTTGTTAAGTAATCGTGGTTCAAAGCCAGCAGAGATTTTTAATAGTGCTTGCGTCAATCGATCTCATAATTTCCGACAATAGTGTATTATTTTTGAAAATATATTTGTTTGCTTGAAAATTCTTTTATTAGAAATTATTTGATGGTAATTTGTTTTTCTACTAGTTAAGAATCAATATTTTTTTAATATTGATTTTCCATTTCTAAATTGTGAAAAAATTTCTTTTAAACTTCGCTGGGATCCGAACCCAGGTCTTTCAGATTGCCGGTCTGATGCTCCTATCCACTAAGCTACTATTGAGAGCAATTTTTACACAATTCAGAAATAAAAAAACAATTAAAAAAAAATTTATTTTAGGCCAGTAGACAACAAAAATTTATATAAAATTATTGAATATATTTTACCTGGTCAAAATCTTTCTTTTTAACTAGAAAACTCGTTATTTTGTGTTAAAAAATTTAACTGTTTGTTTCAAAATGCAATAGTTTTTGGTTTAAGTTTCATTATTTTTGGTTGGGAACAATTTATTTACTATTCATCTTTCTTGGTTGAAAATAAAGTCCCAAATTCTTTGGTAGAAAATTTATATTTCCTGTTCTAAATTAAATTTTTTTTGGAAATTCAATTATTTTTTCCAAATTCATAATTTTGGTAAAATATTCGACTCTTTTTTTGTCCTTTCGTACTTTTGTGTAAAAATTTGTTCTTTACGTACAAAGTTAAATATTTTTTGATAGGAATTTTTTTTTTAGTTGAAACTTAAAATAAAAAATTTTTCCTTGAAAATTCATCTTTCTTGGTTTAAATTAATATTTTGTTGAAATTTCAAATATTTTTTTAAAAAGTCATAAAGAAAGTAATAAAAAAAATCAATTTTTTAAAAAACGACACAAATTACGAAAAAAATTAAAAGACATTTTAAAAAATAAGATCAGAAATAAAGAAATTAAAGGTTTCGAAAAAGAGACAAACCATACGAAAAAAATTAAGAGACAAAAGTTGTTTAACCAAAAATTACCTACAAATTTATTATGAATCCTTGTTATAAAAATATATTAAAAACAAAAAAATTAACTTTTTGGAAAAGGAACAAAAGTAGCAATTAAACGTTTAATATATATTTCTTTTAATAGGATGCGCATTATTTTTGAATATAAAAGTAGGACAATAAAAATACTTTTGTTTCAATACTAATGCATGTTATGAATCGTAATAACACAAATAAATTTATTTTAATCATAAAAAATAAGATTAGAAATAAAAAAATTGAATATTTCGAAAAAGACATAAGATACGAAATAAAATTAAGAGACAAAAGTTGTTTAACCAAAAAATACCTACAAATTTATTATGAACCCTTGTTATAAAAATATATTAAAAACAAAAAAAATTAACTTTTTGGAAAAAGGACACAAGTTGCAATAAAAAGTTTAATATATATTTTTTTTAATAGGATGCGCACTATTTTTAATATGAAAATAAGACAGTAAAAATACTTTTGTTTCAATAAAAATGCATGTTATGAATTGTAATAACATAAATTTATTTATTTTAATTATAAAAAATAAGATTAGAAATAAAAAAATTTAATTTTTCGAAAAAAACAAAATACACGAAAAAAAATTTAAGAGACAAAAGTTGTCTAACCATTAAATACCTATAAACTTGGTATGAATCCTTGTTATAAAAATATAATAAAAACAAAAAAATTAATTTTTTAGAAAAGGGACAAAAGTAGCAATAAAACTTTTAATATATATATTTTTTAATAGGATGCGCACTATTTTTTAATATGAAAATAAGACAGTCAAAATACTTTTGTTTCAATACTGATGCATGTTATGAATTGTAATAACATAAATTTATTTCTTTCAATTATAAAAAATAAGATTAGAAATAAAAAATTGAATATTTTGAAAAAAAGACAAAAGATACGAAATAAAATTAAGAAAAAAAAGTTGTTTAACCATAAAATACCTACAAATTTGTTATGAACCTTTCTTATAAAAATATATTAAAAAAATTAAATTTTTGCAAAAGGGACATAAGTAGCAAAAAAACGTTTAATATATATTTCTTTTAATAGGATGTGCACAATTTTTGAATATAAAAGTAGGACAATAAAAATACTTTTGTTACAATACTAATGCATGTTATGAATTGTAATAACATAAATTTATTTATTTTAATTATAAAAAATAAGATTAGAAATAAAAAAATTTAATTTTTCGAAAAAAAACAAAATATACGAAGAAAAATTTAAGAGACAAAAGTTGTTTAACCATAAAATACCTATAAATTTATTATGAATACTTGTTATAAAAATATATTAAAAATGAAAAAATTAACTTTTTGGTAAAGGGACACAAGCAGCAATAAAACGTTCAATATATATTTATGTTAATGGGATGCGCACTTTTTTAAATATAAAAATAACACAAGAAAAATACTTTTAGTTCAATACTAATGCATGTTATGAATTGTAATAACATAAATTTATTGAATCGATACATTTTTCAGGGCAGCTAAGAATAAAATTTAATGCAAAATAAGAAACAATTATCTGAATAAGCAGCCTCAAGCCGAGGTACAGAAATAAGTTTAATTAACATTTGATACAATAGTGTTAAACATAATGTAGAAAAGTTCGCATTGCGGACAAAATTCAGTGCGAAGTACGAGTTACGTGATTGCGTTCGTTAAAGCCGAAGGAGCTTTAACAAAAGAGAATTCACAATTACAGAATTAGTTGTCGATGCTTTGACTTTTAAATTTAAATGGTCTGCGCACAAATGTGGGTAAAGTACCATGACCAAGGGCCGATTTTTTGTTAAAAATTCATCATTTTTATTTTATGGTTAAAAATTTACCTATTTACAAAAAATTCTTTTGATGTTAAAAAAATTATTAGTATATAGTACTAAAATCATCCGCCATCGGATAATTGTAGGTTTGAATAATATTGAATAATAAATTTTAATAATAAAAAAAATATGAAAAGACTTTGCCAAGAACCGAAGTTACATCTTGAAAAATGGCAAATATAAGAAATTAGCCCGGTCTTTCTTTTTCACCAACACAGTCCCTTTTTATAAAAAATTCAAAAATGCATATTTTGAAAACTTAGTTTCTTAGGTGTTTATATGCATGGACCGTACTGTACAAAAAAGAGTTTAAAAAGAAAATCGTTCTTTTTAAAAAGGCTTACAAAATCGCTTCAGACGATTTTTTATAGAAGTCACAGTTTTTCTATTAAAAATTGAAAATATTGACAAATCGACAATTCAAAATTTAATTATTGGGGGAAAGGTACCCATAGAAATCACAAAATTCTGCGTAATAATTTTTTGAATATCTTTCACAATTCAGGTGCAAGAAATCTGTTTGCCGTAAATTAGATAAGCTTAATGCTGTCATATTTTAAGCACGCAAGCGAGAAATTATTTAACGGGCTTGTTTTTCTCAAATATCAGTTGGAACTAGGTCATAAAATCAGCTGTTATAACGGCCTGTCATAAAATTATTATATTAAAAAAGATTGTTAAAAATCAGGCAAATACAACTTTTTTTAAAAAACCTCAAGACAACAGTTTCATAGATATAAATTCATTATAATAAATGTTATGCAATAATTTTTTAGACATCCTTTTTGACTCCCTCTGCACATCGATCAAACGTAGGCACCTCTCCCCAATATATTTCATTAGAGAATTATACAAATAACTATAAAAAATTAAGTACAAAGCTCAAGAATTTTAAAAAGGTTGAATTTCAAAAATTTTGAAATTGAAAGATTTTATATAAATGAAAATCTCGCTATTGTAAATTTAATAAATGTCTTCAAACCGAAGATTTGGAGCTTTAACACTATTCCTACAGTCAGATTTTTGAGGCATTTATTCCTATAAATTACACTACGCCTCTCGCACATTTTTACGTCTGAATAATTATTTCGTTTGTTTACTGATTACGCGAGATTTCATAATACTGTTTAAATTAAAGTAGAAGGCCTTGCCACATAGCAATACAAATAATTTCAGCTCGTATATTGTAAAATACATAACTCTCAGGCGCAATTAATAAAATTTATGAATTTCAGTTATCTCTGTTTTTGTCATATGTACAATCTTGATAATAAATGATCGTACAGTGGATTTTACACATGCATACCACCTATAATTTTACAATTTGTCAGTATGAGCTCACGAAAATTCTAGAACTCGCGCTTTCATACAGAAAAAAAATGAAATTACTTGTAACAACTTTCCTGACCTTTGTATTCTTTAATAATTTTATTGGTAAGTACAATAATATTATTAAAATATTTACTTATTCAATTGAAATGATGTTGAAATGTGATTTATATGGATGTATTTTTTAAGGTGAACCTTACATTATCAGGGAACATATGTTATTACTCTAAGCCGCTTTTTCATTACGTCATTTTTTTACATTCAATTCGGTCGAAATTGGATAAGAAGGGGGGGGGGGGGGTCAATCCATTTTCGGACGATAAAAACGACCTTTCATCGTTCCCTAAAATAACTTCATTTGACGATTGCCTTCGAGAACAATCTTTTGAAGATTTCCATTAAACGTGTTCATATATTATGAGATGAAGAAGATTTTAAGATTTTTTATGTAGTTTTTAACAGAAAGTTCAATATTTGATTATAAGAATAAATTTTGTTCAAATTGTTGTGGGCTTTAATCTTTTATAATTTCATAATGATGAAAAAACGTAAGAATATGAAGGAGTTGGGGGGGGGGGTCCCTGCGCTTGAGACGTCCTTGGCTGTAGGGTGGGTCTAAAATTCAGGAAATTTTGCTGACGTATTTTATGGACAGCCTCTTAATTGATTTGATGTAGCATTTTACCCAGCGTACCCCATATCCGCAGCGGGACATCATGCCCCATATGTGACGGCGCAAGATATAACAAATTTTAATATACTTAAAACGTTTATAGACGCAAATGATGATTCAAAAATTTTAGTAAACTACTTCATCTATTAAAACCTAACTTTATTTATGCTATAAATATTTCAAAATATGCTGTGAATGCTTAATCTCTGCCAAATACTTTTTCATAGATTTTCGCCAACACTTTTTTTCATAATAACTCTTTTAATGTGTATTTTAAACCAGACATGGCATTAAATCTATATTTTTCTAAACATAGAAAGCTATTTTATCTCAAAAACTAATATAAAAATAAAAAAATACAGTAATTCTGACCATAACCCGCACACACACCATAACCCCCTCTCCTCTAGTGTCACACTTTTTAAGCCAAAATGATTTGAAGACAACAAAAGGTAGTTTAAATCAATATTTTTGCGCAATTTTAATCTTATTGTAAAATCCATTGTTTACATGACTGGAATTGATTATATAAAATATGTACACAAAAATTTTTAAGCCCCGATTTAGTGCCATGCAAAAAAAAATGACAGAGCAAAATTGACGAAAGCTTTCTAAATAAAAATGATATAAGAATATTATATAGCAACGGTGTATAATTTTGAGCCACAATTTTGAGCCACACTGTTTTATCTTAAAATTCAATAATTTATCACTTTAGAGTTTTAGCATTTCCAAAATTAATATTAGAAAAATGAAAAATAACACACTTTGATTTTAGGGTCTGGATTGTTTATACATTCTCCAGTTTATGTTATCTAAATTATATGCTAACTTTGTAAATTTATAAATTTATATTCTATTTTTTAGAATTAATTTTTTTCAGATTCGAGCTATGCTGTAAATTTAATTTCCAATATCGGAACTGTTTTTGAGAAGGAAATTAAAACGTTGCCTAAAAGTGAGTTAAATAATTTGTTGAGCCATGAGGAAATATTTGATTCCCCATAGCTTGAAGTATTATAATTATTATTTTATTATAACAATCAATAATTTTAAGTCATTTTCTTTTGACAGTTGTAAAAGATACCGCACCATATGCTGCTCAATTGCCGATTGGTAAGTTCACTAAAACACATTTTTTTTAAAGCCTACTTATCTTATAATAACTTCCTTTATAAGAATAATAAAATGATAAAATATAAATATAAAATAATAAATATAAAATATAAAAAAATATAAAAATAATAAAACCGGGAATTTTTAGAAGAAAAATGTGGCCAAGTTCGATTTTAACAGTTAAAAAAAAAATTAGTTGAATTATTAATTATAAATTATGAATTATAAATTATTAATTATAAATTAAGAATGGCATATTAATAATTAATTAATTATCTTTTTCAGTTATGATATCACTCAGTTTAAAATAAGTCATTTTTAAATCTTGTACTTCAGAAATTTTCAATTTTAGATTTCTATTTTTAATCGTAAATTTTTAATTTAAAGAATTTTGAAATGCAGTCTTGAAGACTTAAACAATTGAGAATTAAAAGCGTTTGAATTTGAAAATGTTGAGAAAAAAACATTTTTATTTGATCAACTGTAAATATAAATAAATAAATAATTTTTTAAATGGATCTGTACTTTAAGTATTAAAAAGTGAACAATAATTAATTTGACAAGACTATTCTAAAAATTAAAAATTCAAGAATTTCTAGATTTTAACGTTAAAACTTAAACTGTTTCAATTCGCCTGATTGAAAGTTTATGAACTATTTTGAACTTAAAAATAGCTTCATAATAATAAATTCGTACTTAAAGGCTTTTATTAAGTATAAATTAATTTCTCAGTATAAAATATTTAATATTTAACCCGTTCAATTTGAAATTCCTTGATTAAGAAAAAAAATAGAATTTAATATTAAGCAATATTTTACTGTTAATTTAAGACAAGTAAATTAAAACCAAATATATAAAATCGAACAATTTGAAACTGAATTGTTTAAAATTTAAAAAAAAATTGTAACGTTACAATTTTAATTGTAGTATTTGAAAAATTTTTATTTTGTAAGTGAAATTATGTGTGTGTATGTGTGTGTGTTGGCAAAATTCGGCTATTCGTACCGACATTTTTATGCGAGTAGGTAAAGCTTAAGTTAAAAAAATAAAGATTTTTGCAGATTTAAAATAAAAAAATGTACAAGCTTTTTAAAAATTGTAAAAGACTTCAAAATAATAAAAAAAATTCTCTTAAGATTCTTAGGAATATTGAAAATGATATTTAATTTTGAATAATTATTTGAATAGAATATTTATAAATATTTTAAAAGTTTTTCAACATTGTCAAAAAAGAATCTGGAATTTTTTAAAGAAACTTTTCAAAATTTTCAGGATTTTCTAAAAATGTTAGGAATCTAGAAATATCTTTTAAAATGAATCGAATTTTACCTACGATTCTAAAAAAATCATGCAAATTTTAAAAGATTTCTTCAAAAGCTTTCAGATTCTTTTTTGAAAATATTGGAAATCTTTTAAAATCTTTTAAAATATTATCTTAAAATAATTTTTTAAGACGAAAAATCATTTTCAATTTTCCTAGGAATCTTAAGAAAATTGTTTTATTCTTTTAGAGTCTTTCACAATTCTTGAATGGCTTATAAATTTTTAATTTGAAATCTGCAAAAATCTACATTTTGTTTCAAATTAGGCTGCGTCTATTTGCACCGAAATTTTGTTACGAATAGCCAAATTTTGTTGATACACGCACTTCGTCTAAATTATTTTAAATTATTAAAAATTTATAGTTAATGTTGAATCTTTTAAACCTAAAATGACTCGATTTTTTTTGTACATACAATGAGTAGGTTTTTCTGAGAAATGTAGGAAAATTCGATTTTAATTTTAAATTATAATTAGAAGTTCTTAAAACATTTCAATAATAATTTTTTAAATTAAAAATTTAAAACAATTTATAAATTTCTCAAGACTTTAAAATAAAATTGTAAAGCTTTTTAGGGACGCTAAAACTTAAAAATATTTCGAATAAAAATAATTCAGCTTCTAATTTTAGAAGTTTTCAGTTAAAAAAGATTTTATTATTTCGATTTTTAATATTTCTAACATAAAATTGCGTAACAAAATATAATTTGGACAATTTTAAGGTTCATTGATTGATTGTTTAATTTAGAACCGTGAAAATGATAACATGAATTTATATTTTTACAACTGAATTTGAATCTTTGGCCTTTATAATTGATTAAAGTTAAAAATTCTAAATTTTGCTGTTGGCAGTTCAATCAGAATTGCTAAATTGAAAAGTGTTAGACCTTCCATTTTTACTGGTAAAATATTGACCATTTAAATGTAGCATTTTTAAATTAAAAAATTTTAAACTTCAGTTTTAAATAATTTACAATTTAAGATTTTTACTTTGAGGGCTTTAATTTGTAGTATATTTGGTATTGCTTCAAAAGAAATTTTTTTAAGAAAAGTTTTAAATTTTATTGACCGTGAGAAATGTTTGCGAACCAAAACAAAAAAAACGGAAAATGACCGAGAACTTTTTTCTTCGATTAAAACGGCCACCTTGAAAAAGTTGAGCTGTATTTTCAAAAAGGTTTTGATAAATATTTGAGGACAATTCGTTCGTCCTAGGAAAATTGGGGACGAATATTGCTAACCTCATATCATCGCATGTGCACTGTTTGGACTTATTTTCTACTTACACTAAACTCTCGGTTTCTGTGCCCCCGATTTCGAGCTTCCTAGAACTGCTGGCCCACCAGTAGCGGAGTGATAAAAGGGGGCAGTATCGAGGAATAAGATTAAAAGTTATGAATTACAGAATGTAAAATTGTCACAAACAAGTGAAAAATAAATTCAATGTATATCATTTATTAATTAGAAAAGGGATTTTTTCGGTGATATTTTTTTATTAAGACCCAAGCTAAAATTATTATTTAATTCAATTGTATACTTAGTGAAGTATATCCTTGGAATATCTTCAGGGTTATAATTTAAAACGTCTTTTTTTTAAACGTTTTACCTTAAATTGATATTTATTGCTGACATTGTAGTTTTTCTTTAACTTTAAATTATTATCTGTATAAGACAAAAAAATGGATGAGTTACACAAATATTTTTTACTACGGAGAAAAATCCAACAGAAATGGTTCTCACGGGCCTGACTGGCTACGTTTGGATTCCTCCGATTTGTGACCAAGGTTATTTTCAGGCAACCCCCGATACTGGACTGAAACCGAGAGTTTTGTGTATTTATATGATTACAAAACAGCGTTTTGAAGAAAATTTCCAAACTATTTCTTTGTAATTACAGGGGATTTCCAAGTATCATATGACGCATTTTGGGAGGAGGGTTAACTTTTAGAATTGAACTTATTATTTTTATTTTAATTTTTATCTAATAATTCAAATATATTTTTATGAAAAAATAAGAATAATGATTTTATATCTTATAGTACCTACAGCCTAAAATTATTATCAGAATTTCAATTTTTTTAAAGTGATCAACAATATTTGCGTAAGAGCCTCTATGGATTATATTTTTTAATTTTTATTATTTTCTATTTTTTATGTAAATAAACAAAGATCGAAAATGAGACATTTTTAAATTATTATTTTTTATTTTTAAATTAATGAATAAATTAACATCGTTTTTGGTGAAAATGAATGTCGGAGTATCTAAAGAATATAAATAATTAACGGGATATCAAATCTAATTGTTATAAACAAATTATACTAACAAAATGTTGATAGTTTTTCTTTCTAATCGTCTTCAAATTACATAAATGGTGATGTTTACTGATGGAGAATTGTCAATTGGTATTATTTGTTCTTTTTATAAACGAATTTTATAAACAAACACATAGTTTGATCATTTGTAGATAGAAAGTAATGGCTTTGATTTCGGATCGTCTTTAAATTATATAAGTGGTCACTTTTTATGATGCAAAATTGTAATTCGACATTCTTCGTTAATTTAATATACAAATTTTATAAACAAATGCGCAGTTATATGAAAAAGGTTAAAATTTAAAAAATATAATCCATAGACGCTCTTATGCAACTATTGCTGATCACTTAAAAAAAATTGAAATTCTGACAATTGTAGGCTGTAGTTGATTTTGAATAGTAAACTCTTAACTCAGCCCACTGTGCGACGTCCTGTTGGTCCTAGTATGCTTCGACGCCGAGAAAAGCGCTGCTAGGCTCGCTTTCGAGGGAACAGTTATTAAGCACTGTTGCCATCTCCACAACATTTTTTGGACATCATGCCCCGCGTGTCATCCTGCAAGATTTTATTAATTTTAATATATTTAGACCCTGTGTAAAAACAATTTATGATACCAGAAGTTCAAAGAAATACTTCACCTATTAGAATCTAACAATTTTGTGCAGCATGTGTTTCAAAATATTCTGTAAGTGCTTAATTTCTGTCAAAGGCGTTTTCATCTGTTTTTCATCATTTTATGCAAAAAAACTAATGTGAAAATAAAAAAACGCGGGAGTTATTTGTAATTGACACCATGCCCCACACTGGCATCATACCCCACACTAACCTATGGACTTATATGATAGTTAGGGTGCGCTAATGATTTTTGAAACTCATACGAAGCGCTTTACTCATCAAGCTATATGAATCACACGTGTTTCAGTGGGTCCTGCAGTTGGAATCGGTAGGACAATAGGTTCGGAGATGGGTCAGGCTATAAGAGGCTCAAAGAAACACGTAGGTCAAAATCCTAGATCTGCTAGATACCCAATAGCTAGATACCCACCAGCTAGATACCCACTAGCTAGATATCCACCAGCTAGATATCCACTAGCATCCACACCATCTAGATACTCACCAGAAAGATATCCATCAGCGGAGTACCCACCAGCTAGATACCCAACAGCTAGATACCCACCAGCAGAGTATCCACCAGCTAGATACCCAACAGCAGAGTACCCATCCGCAGGACGATATGCACCAGCCCCAGGATACCCATCCTCTTATTCATCAATTCCTTCTACAGTGGGAATGGGTTATCGTGAAAGATTTTTACCTACTGGAAGAGTAGGATAGTCTAGAGTATTTGGAACTGGAGAAACGAGATATCCTGGAGGATATCTTGTGTAAAGTGTTGCTGGAAATCTAACTGCTAGTAATAGGCGTCCTGAATATGCTTGATATCAAGGACCACCTGTACATCATAAAAATTCTCCAGAACATTCTTGGCAGCATGAGCATTTTAAGCAAGACACTTGGAAGTATGAACATTCTCCACATCATTATTGGCAACACTAAACAACATATAGAACATAATTGTCAGCATAATCATAAGGAATATTTGAAACATGATGCAAATCTAGAAGATAAAATTTTTTTTATAGCTTCCTGTTCTAACGCTTTATAATATTTTTAAAAAATAAATAAATTCACATTTCTGAGTTGTTTTTAATTGTAACTAATAATTAAACCGCTGACAATCAAAAGGGGATACGCTCGAAACGCCGTCGTTTTAGTTGACCCATGGATCATATTTTTTTTCAGGTCGAATTTTAATTTTTTGATAACATATCCCATTAGGAAATTTTATTACGCATATTTTTAGTCCTATAAATAAATGTGATAACTTTATTGGTTTTTGAAAAAATCAAGAAAATAATAGACTTAATACTTTCACGATGATTCATTATGATAAAGGAGATATTTCGGGTTTCAATAGTGTACAAAACTACGAATTTTGCCGACGTTTTGTGATCATTGCAGTTCACTTCTTCAGGGCTGACCTGAAACTGAGGTATCAGGTTATGCTGTTCTTATGTATGCTCTTTACGATAACTGTGATTGGCCAGAGCACCCCACCATGGAGACAGAACGCACCTGATTGGCCAATCAAGTTTTATTTAAAAAATCCAGGAGGACGGGAAGCCAAATCGGATTGGTATTTTAATCGACAGAGAAACATTATCTAAATTAATACCTACTAATCCCACCTCTCCAAGACTTTACGGACTCCCAAAAATCCACAAAAACAACATTCCA
>JAAAKG020134544.1:0-13807 GCA_010014905.2 Druon quercuslanigerum | reverse complement strand
AAATTGTTAAAAAGTATTAAATCTTCTTTGAAATCTTTGAAATATATATTTTTTAATTAAAAATAATAATTACTAACAAAAAAGCACTAGCATATCCGAGATTGTTGAAAGATTTAAAATCACGTTCAAATTAGATTGAGTTTTGATTGAAAATGCCAACTTTTAATGCAAAATAACAACGCAGCCAAAATTGTTGAAAACTTATGAATACTCTTTAATATATAATTATGTTTTATGCAAAGTTCATTTGTTTCCGTTGTTCAAAAATTGTAAATGTTCTTCAAAATCAAAGTATTTTTGTCAATAATAAACTATTTCCTGTCAAAAACGCTACTGCCACCTTGAAGCTAAAATGATCTTTTATTTAAATGTCAAGTTCTGGTTAAAAAACTAACTAAACCGAAAAGAGTAAATTGCTGAACAATTTTTAATCTTCGAAACCTAATAATTTTTTATTAAAATTATCCATGTCCAGTGTAAAACGCTAACAAACCTTTAAATTGTTAAAAAAATTTGGAATCTTGATGATGATATTTGTTTAAAAATTCAAATTTCCGTAGAAAAAGCCAAAACTGAACGATTCTATTCCAAATTTTAATTCTCCTTTGAAACTTTCTGATTTTATGTAAAAAATCATTTTTAGGATATGTACTAATATTTCATTAAAATGCACTATCATAAAACATGTAATATATTTAATTGGAATTTACAAAAAAAAAACATTTTTTATAATTAAGAACATTCATAAGACCCTAATGACAATATAAACATTCTTCACAACAATTTAATTTATAATTTGAAAGTTTCCCTCTAAATGTGTAATAGTATTTAAAAATCACAAATGTTTCTCAATTTTACAGCGTCTTCTATGATTTTTCTTATACTCAATTTTCATTAAGATATTAAAAACTACTTCATGTAATGATAAAAATGTTTACAACCATGATTGCGAGATTATTAAATTATATCGTTACACTATTCGCTTTAAACAGGATTTTCTAGCAAAATACACATTTTCGCAGAAATATTATTTGTTAAGTCTAATTTTTATGGCTTTATTTTTGATTAAATACAAAAGCATATTCGAGAACAAATTTTTGCGAATGATAATAAACCCTGAAAACATAAACATAATTATAAAAAATTTTTACAATATTTAGGACTAAAACTGTGCATGTTTTTTTATATTTATATTTTACGTCTTTCGAATTTCCAGATGTAGATGTTTTCAAAAGTTTCAATTTTAAATTTCTTTTATATTTTATATTTTAATTTTGAACACTTCATACATAAAATTCGGAATTCTTAATTTTCTAATTTTTCATTTTAGTATCTTTTAATTTGAAATTTCGCATTGTTTGATCGTTTATACATATATTTTGAATGTTTTCGATATTAATGTTTGATCTTATTACTTTAATTGATTCAAATCTATAGTAAATTTGATTTTAAATTTGGAATTATCAAACTCTCCCATTTGAAACTGTTTAATTTTGCAAGATTTTCATATTCATGACATTTTTAATTTCTAGCTTGGTTTATGTTTATACGATGCGTAAAATTGATTTCAAACTAGATTTTGGATTCAAAAAATTTAATTTAAATGAATTTTTCGCTATCCTGGTACCATAAATTTCTAAACTCCTGTAATAATTAAACCCAAGAATTAAAACAATAAAAAATATTAAATATTTCCCTATGAATTTCTTATTTGATATTTTTATCATTACATAACTACTTTTATGTATCTCATTTGTCAATACTGATGTATAAAAAAATGATATTTATGAAAAAAGATTGATATCATTTTTTAAATATTTTTATCGCGTATTTGCGAGGTCTCTGGAGCCATTTTCGCTCGGTGGAGCGCGATACTTTCGAGGGTAGTTTTTTGGTAGACAATCGCCAATTGGGTGGAACGTTTTGTCGCAAGCTCGTGTCAGTTTCCTTTTTTTTATATATATTTTCGAGCATGAAACAAGCCGACGAGAGAATTTGGCGGCACAGACTGACGGCATAAAGGGAAAAATGGACGACCGCCCCAATCGGCGTTATTGATCTAAACAATCGAAGAGAACCCTGTCACAAACGTCGAGTAGGGTAGGGTGGAAGGCTGGCAAAAGATGGCGTAAAAAAATGGAGGGTGAAAAATGCGGGAGGCTGGAAGCAAGCTTCGAATATCTTTACCTTCTCTTAACCCCTTTGCCTCATTTCTGTCTTATTCGGTTCAGTAAGAAGGCATATTTTTCTCCCATTTTCCCTGCTTGTGTCTCAGGGGACAAGTGAAGTCGAGAGGAGATTTTGAAATTTTAAATCCTGCCGCAGGCAAACCCCAACTTTTTAGGCCTCCATTAGCGCCGATGTGGGGTTACTTTAACGCTGATTTGTGAGTATTAACATCTGAGCTTGATCAGCTCGTTATAAGAATTTAAGATAGCTTATTATTTGGAGTTGGTTTGTTTTTAATTAAATTTTTTTAATTGGGATATGTTTTTAAGGATTTAAAATTTATGGGATTCAGAAATTTAAAAGTTTGAATGAATCATCAAATAATAAATCTTTTTTAAATATGAAATGTTAAATTACAAATTTTTAAAATCTGCACTGAAGAAAATTTTTAATGAGACTGAACACTTCACAATGCATTCACAATTATTGGTTTCGTATAGCTGGAAAAAAATATTAAACAATTATTCTATAAAGCAGTATTTCTTAAAGTTTTTTTGTATTTAAATTTCATATGAAAAGTAATTTTAAATATTTTAAAATATTCGAAATGTTTAAAGAAAGTATCTCATAATCAAACTATTGGATCAATTTTTCAAAAAAGATTGTGCACTAATACAAATGCGCAAAAATTTTTGAATTTTTACACCACTATTTAAATCCTGAACAACTAGTGGTTTGGTATTTGACCATTAAAATTGACATTAAAATTATTTTCGATATGAGATTTACGAAGCTTGCCAAAAATATAAGAAGCTTTTTGGTGAAAAGATATGACACATTTGCTGAGGATTGTTAGTTGGCTTCTCGCCTAGGGTACTTCTTTGTTGCTTCTCAGGATCGAGATTTTATTATCAAAAGGCGTTCGCAGATTTTCCGGAGGCTATAGCTGAATAAGCCAGAAGCGCATATTGAAAAGTCTAATTTTACGAATTTTCACATTCTGAATAATTCAAGGCTAGGCGTCTTGGTGGCGGCAAAACGAGCAGGAGGAGCGTTAAAACAAACATTTTTGCGCGTGCGGATTTCACTCTTAGCATAGCCTATATATGCTCTCCACCAAAATGCACTGAGTTGCATAAGATTCGAGAATAGCATCTGCGATTGGAGTCAGCTTCTTTTTCCAGAAAGAAATATCTGTATTCCAAAATTTTAAAAAAAAATCGAAGTATTACAAGGCATCAACACTACAACCTATAGGAATCGCGTATAGAATCGCGTATAGGAATCGCGTATAGGAATCGGTCTCTGGAACAGAAAGGATCTTTAATTTTTGACTTTTCAAAAAACAAAAAAAATTGTTATCCATCATGAACATTTTTAAATACTAAATTTTTTCGACTTTAATTTATTTGACGTTTAAAAACTACTATTTCAAACATTTAGTATTTCACAAATATGTTTATGCAACCTTTAAATTATTCAAATTGGTATATAATTAAGCATATTTTAAATTGAAAGATTTTCAGTTCCAGAGAGATTCAATCTTAACGTACTTTAACATTTTTGCAGTCAACATAATAATTTTTTAATTCCTTAATTGAAAATTTTTGAGTTTACAATAAGGTTATATTCCATTTGCTAAACTCCTAAACTTGATTCTGTTGATTTTCAATGATTTTAATTTAAGCGTATTACGTTTTGAATATTACCTCATTTTTAATCTTGAAAGTTAGGCTCAAATAGCTATATATTCGAAAGCTTAAAGCTTCGTTTATTTTATTTCAGATGTAATTACTCTAAGCTTACTATTTTGAGTTGTTTATATTTTAAATAATTTATCTTTCATTCATTCAAATTTAGCTAAGGATAAAATTTCAATATCTTAATTGCGATCGTTTTGTTTTTACTTCTTAGTTATCCACGGCTTAACATTTTTAAATTTAGAGCTATATGAATTCTTAAGTCTGGCAATTCCTTCGATATGACAATTTTAAATGATAAAGTTTTCAATTTTTTAGGGTTCAATTCGAAAACTTAAATTTTTTCTGCTCTTTAACAATTTCAAATTTTTAAATTCGGAATGTTACAATGAGCCCATTCAAAAAATAATAAAATAATAATAGTTTTACTGCTGATTTTTTAAAACCTGTATTTAGATTTTTGGATTTTTCTAATTTAGTTTGAAATTCAAACAGGAATAGCTTTGTTTGAAATTGTTTAATTTTTAAAGTGCTTTTCATTTTTATAATTTTTAATGCCTTGCATTTATTTTTGCTTGATTATTTTAATTAAATGAAATGATGGATTTTTTATTTTTCTAATTTCCTAAGAGCATGTGACAGTCTGTCATGTGAATAATGCTTTATTATTAGATAAATAAATAAATTGTCGTGAAACTCTCAAAAATGGTTTTAAAAAAATATATATATATTTGAGCATTTTGCTTGAATAGTGCAATTCTAATAAATTTTTATCTTTGAATTTAACTCAGAACACGGCTTTAGCGGCCTGACAAAAATCAAATTATACAAGAAATTATTTAGGCGTGGCCTTATAAAACATCCTTAGTTCTTGAATTTATTATTATTAATTTGTAAAAAGCTGTATAAATTCGATACTTTCAAATGCTTAAATTTCTATTTGATGAATTGAACATTTTTGTTACCTAAATTAAAAAGCCCTTAATTTATGTTTAAAAATTAATATATTACATTATTTAAATACCTTAATTTTAAGATTTTCACTTGATCCTCTTGCTTAATTTCGTATTCACTATTGAGTTTCAAGGGCACGCATTTTGAAATGGTGCAATTGATAAATCATTTTTGTTAAACACACGGAATATTTAAGTTTTATATCTGAAACTCTCCAGTAGCGGAAACTTGATTTTGAAAATTTCAGTTATTAAGGAGATTTGAATGTGTTAAATTTTAATTGTGAAATCATGAAGGACTTTCGTTTTATAGAATTTAAATTTAAAATTTCTTATTTTTGACAAATTTATAAATGAATTGTTTATTTTTAACACTAATTATGTGCATTAAAGTCCATTTGATATAACAAAAAAATCTTGTAGGAGGCATAGGAAAATATGTGCAAGGGTCGCGTTGTACGAAAGTTAGTTAAACCACTGATAATTGTCTGTAAATAATTCATGGAAAAATGTTTTTTGTAGTAAAATTATGTTTACATTTTTTGTAAAAAAAATGGCTCTTTTTTGTAAAAATAAAAAATTAAAGGATGTGAGGAAATAAATAATGTTGCGCCTATACGTTAGCAGAGGTCTATTCAGAGCTGGCCAAACGGATGATGCGGTTGCGTAAGTTTCTAGAATAGCATCTTCAAAATGGTGGATTTTTTGGATCGGGAGCACGTCGAATCAAAACGAGCGTCCGCCAAATGACGTTCGCACGTTTAACTCGCGATTTGGTGATCGTCCGACAGAGATGGAAAGCTTTGGATAGAAAATGAAGACAAAAAGGCGGGGAGGACAAAAGGGCTAAGACAAAGGAGAAGGTCGTATCGAGGGTGAAGGTGCGGATCCGATTAAAATATAATTTTTCACGGATATTCTTTTAATTAAAACATTAAATTGATTGTGGCGAGAGGTGGAGCCAGGCCGGTTCCTTCGTAGTGGGTAGGTGACGAGAAGAGTGGCGAGACTGAGTGAGGGGCAAGTGAGCTAAAATAAATGAAAATGAAATCAATTATAAAACTGTTTGAGGAGCCTCTGAGCTGCCATGCCAGTCAGTTCTCGATAGGTGGATGAACGAACTGCTCAATCTTGAATTTTCTTAATTAAAAATCCACAGACTCTGCTTTCAATTAAAAACGAAGCCACCCTTCCGCCCCTTTACACTTCTTCGAAAGGATTTCCATTTCTGCCTTGTTCTCCAAATTGAATTCTAATTCGTGCTCAGTTACGAATTATCATCTTCTCGTAAAAAAATTAATTTCTCTCTAGAATTAATTATATTTTTCATTGGCCTAATTAGAACCAATGTTTCATATGAGTTTTATCCTTATAATCAATTAGATAAGATCTGAACAAATATTTAATTTGAGTTTCTTTAAAATGAATAAAAGAAAAACGAAAGGACTTTAGGATCTTTTGGCTAATTTAACTTTAACATAGTTACAAGAATCTCTGGCGATTCTTTCCGCGATTCTTGGGCGGACGTCGAGCCGACTACCAAATTTATTATTCTACTAAATCTTTCCTTTTCTTTGGCTATCCTTTTCCCTTCTTTTTACTTCTCTAGTGGGCTTCCTCCTCTTTTGTCTCTTCGCACTTTTGCACTTTTAAAACTTTCTTCGTCGGGAAATTTCATTATAGGACACGGCGCCGACGAGAGTGGCGATAAGACACCAACTTAGCGGCGCTGTGAAATATTGCGAGCCTGAGTCCGCTCTTAAATGGTTTTTCCATTGCTAATTGGCACACTGAGTTTCAGTGTCTTTTATACCTTCTCTGCTGCGAGTTAATCTCTCAGATTCCATGTAGACTTTTCCAAAAATGATTTCTTTTTCTTCAATTATTTTCATTTAAAAAAAATAAGTAAAAGAAATATTGTACTTACAATTATTTTTCGCCACTGTTTTTTGTAGGACACCTTGAAACCACCCAAAAAAGCTGCTCCCAATAAAATCCGCCTACCTCATTAAGAGTCCAACCCACATCCGCCAGTAAAACCCAAAATCGATTGATCCGGTAACAAGGCAAATTTGCGAAACACTTCCTGTTATGAAATTACTCTTCCCATCCATCCTTGACAATATCCGTGAAAACCAGAAATCTGGAATCTTCACCACGTGTTTCAACAATCGGTAACCTGCACGGACAATAGTCCGGTAGGGTTACCCTTCAGGGTTGTTAAATAATAATAGATGCTCTCCTCAAAAGCATCGGTTCCAAAGGGAATTGCAGCAAACTGGGACAAAAAATTTACATTTGTGACAAAGGAGTATCCTCGAACAATGCATATGTGACCTCGAGTCAAAGAGAAAAAACGAGGTCGATCCTTCGATACGAAAAAATCAGAGTAACCACCTTAATCATGAGTAACCACCTTAATCATGAGTAATGATCGGATCGAGGAGACAGCTGGGCTTTCGAGGATGGGGTTCCCATATGTTATATTGAGCTAGAATCGAAAGATGCGCACCAGGGTGGACATCTGGTCTTAAAGGGTCTTGTAAACTTTTGGAAAATGTAATTTGTTACTGCACGCAACTACTAAATTCCCCCAAATACCATACATCTTCGAAAATTGGCAATACTTCCTTAACGATGGTGTTACTTTCCTCTTTCTAGAATCTTATATTTTTGACCAAATTCGGATGATTTGGCCACAAATTGAAAGAAAAAGTACTCAATTTTTTCCTGGCGATTTCTGTTTTAATTTTATTAACGAAGAAGAGGGATGATTGGCAGTTTCCTAGTAACTTTGGACTGGCAGGAGATCCGCGGTCACAACCGTTATTTTCTTGCTATCAATCGATACTTGAGTTCTCGGATCGGTGGTTGGGTTTGGGTTTGGTTAGGTATAACACGGTGGACGCATTAGATGGTTAGGCGCAGCCACCAGTTTAGGCGCCACCACGACCTACTGGGGAAAAACAAAGGTCGCTCCTTCGTAAAACTAAGGAAGCATCCGTATGCCTTCGGTAAAACGAAGGATTACTTTCCCATTTAGATTTTATCGTCCGCTACTTGTCCTCTCTCTACTTCGAGTCTTTCTATCTCAGCGACCATTTTACGATTCGTTTGTGAACTACCCCCTCTTTTAAGCCCTTTGTTTTTACTAATTACCCCCAGTGAACCCCAGTCTCTTCTTCGTCGATCATTAGGCGACTAGCCAAGAGGGTGTCCTTCATGAGTTCCGATGTCCCTCCGAGAAAAGGTTTGAGATCCTGCCTGCAATTTCCTTTTAAGATTCTTTCACCCAAATCGATCAATTTAGAAGATTAAAAGTATACTTTGCCCTGAGGAAAATCATTGTTATATAAGATGATAATTCATGAAAAAGGTTCCATCTGCCCTTCCAAAAATCAGTCCTGACTCTTTTTACTCCTGGTCAAAGGTCTTATATTTATTAAAGAATCAGAGGAGGGTTGGTGGAGATACTGAGTGCTCGTTTGAAGATGCAGGTTTCTTTTCTACATTGCCAGGATTTATTCACAAAGGGAAGCGCTTTGGCAGGCGACGAAATCCAATTTTTGCCATTCTTCTGGTTGAGTTCGTGAGGCCGACGAGCAAAGAAGAGACGAAAGTGGCCTTCGGTGGCTGGTCGCCACTCGCATATGCAAATCTTTGGGGCATTGTCTGTCCCCTCTCTGCGGCGAGCGGAGGCAAAAAAATCCAGGTCAAACTTTCATCCGGTTAGGAATTTTTATTTTCGATCAGTGAAATAACAACAAAGGGTCACCCCGGGTAGGGGCAGGCACGTACTGCCATTCATGGCTAACGTAACGGTCGGCTGTCGGGCCACTGCCACCCTAAGACAATCGATACAATTACGAGGAACCACCACCAGTCCACCAACGGTGGATCCTTCGGCTTGGTCTCTCTTTTTGTCCCGATCACCCTTCTCTTGTTCCAAAGGGTAAATCGTCGCGGCTAGAAAGTAGACAAAAACTCTGAAAACAATGGACCCAAAGAATTGCCTAGGACATCCCAACACTTAGCGTAGAATGTAAATATCTTTGGCTCTATGCGTTCAGCTAAGTGAGAACCGTTGGATAATTAAGGGAACTCTCCGGTCTATATAGAAATAAAATTCCGGTTTTAATTTATATTCAGAATAGAACAAATTGGGATTTAACTATTTTATTAAAGTAGAAAAATTCTTTGATGGAAATTTGAAAGTATTAGCCACCGTGATCTGTAATCTATTAGTATAGTGCTCGTGTTCAAAGACCCGCCCATCTGTACGCTTGATTAAAGATCAGTAGTATACTTTTAGGATTTCTTGGTAGCCTTTATTAAATCTGCAGTTTTTAATAGAGAATGCCTAGGGCGCGGCTAAATAAATATTCTTAAGATGTTAACATGTGTGTTGGCATTTTTCTGATGTTAGACCTAGGATGCGATGATTTTTGTCTCTTAGCTATAAATATTACTGATATGAATATTTTTTATTTATATGATATACCATACATATGTATGTTAAGATTTCGTATCCACAATATTACTTCAAACATAACATCGCGAAAGTCTTTTGAAAAAATACCACATTTACAACAGAGATGGAATTTGAACCCACGTCATTCAATTGCCAGTTGATTTCTCTTACTCCTTTTATTTTTATTTTGTACATTACCTAACTACTCTATCGTAAAACCACACAATAAAGAACCGCCTACTCAATTGATTAATTAATTCTTTTTAGAGTTTAAACTATTGAACAATTAAATAAATCTCTAATTTAAAACTCTTTAAATTGGAAAACTTTTTATTTAAAAGGTTTGAAGGGTATTTAATTTTAAAAGCTCAACTTTGGAAACAGTATTCCATATAAAAATATAACTTGCAGACCGTAACACGAAAATCACGACTCTGGACAAATTGATTTTCCGACTACAATTTTCATCCGATTTAAACGTTTTTTTCAAATTAACGCTGGTGAAAATTGGCATGATCTTATCGGAGCACATATTCAAATTGAGGATCTATTTTCTTTTATTTATTGACAAAAATAAAAATAAAATTTCTTTGACTTTTGAAGTGTACCATTTCCAATAAAATACTCAGATTTATTCCCAAATACCCAGAATGAGTAGAGAAACTATCCAGTACAATTTTCCAGTACCGTAGGATGAATTAAAAAACGAATTTAATTTGTTATAAACAAATAAGTGGATGAAAATGGTTTCATATGGTTCGACGGTGTATGGTCACTTGATTTTCACTAGATTTCCTCAATTGGTCAACATAAATAATTTTTGTTTCATACCCGTGAGGATTCATGAAAAAGCAATCATTATTATATAAACAGATAAAAAAAAAATTTTTTGGCTTCAGCTATTGGTGACGAAAAGAACAGTCATTTTTCATAAAATTAGCTCCATAGAGCTCGTGAATGATACTCAGTTATCATATCTGCTCATATAATAACAATTCGCAATTGTTCAAACGATCTTAGTTAACAATTGCATTATTCGGCTATTTTTTGTCACATAAACCCTGTCATTTGGATGTGTTTAATTATTAATGACTGATCTTCTAATAAAGTTAGGGGATTTGGATGAATAATAACTGCCATTGTTATAAACAATTTCATGAACAATTACTCATCTTTTCTATTCGTAATGGAATGAATAGCGTTTCCAAACAGAATCAACTGCAGATAACTCTTGTTTTGGGTAGAGTTAAGCATTTTTTGTGCGGTCCTGTATATTCAATATCTGCTAATATTTGACGATATTAGGTGACGCAATAAGTTACGACACAGAAATGTTGGACGGTGTTTTAAAATTGAAATACTCTTCCATGGTGATCAATATTTTTGAACATTGATGATCCTACTAATTCCTGATATCAGATTTTCTGATCATAGTGATTAAAACCTATTTATCCTGATCAAAAATGACCATCATTACAACAGATATTGTTAAATTAAAATATGCGATACATTCTATAAACACTTATCTGTCGAAACTTTCAGCAACTTACTTTATAGGCGTCCTGCATATGTTCGCTGTTCAGCCTTCACCTACAGGAGATGCGATTTCGTCGCTTTCGCCTGTGGGGACTGTACACTCCGTACAAACTCGTTGTTCGAGAGAGATAGATTGAGAGAGAAAGATGGGGGGGGGATATCCAGAGTGAGGGGTGGTGGGAGAAGTGGTTGCGTACCGAGCGCAACCACCATCGTATTTCGAATCCCGTCACTGACCACAGCCCACTACATCGCGCTTCAGGGCTCGAAACCACCCCCTTAACACATTTACTCGAGTACACCTACGCAAGCAAACACAACGCGTGCTTCGCCTGCGGAAATTCTCCAGCGGCATTCCTTGGCGTAAGCCTTTCACCGGGATACCCTGCTGGGATCTTATTAGGATGGTACAGATCGCATGCGGCCTGCACAGGTGGCACGGAGTCGAAGGGATCGCGATATCTCTCCTGAACCCTTTCGTTTGCACTCCACCGACGTCCGACACTTGCAATCGATCGTTACTTCTTCAAATAGGCCTTTCGTTTTGACCGACCCGTAACGAACGATCCGCTTTGATGCAAACGACTCGCAGTATCCACACTTAAACCCTTTCCCTCTACGAATTTTATTCCTTGCACAATGGTAGCATATATTTTTTCGTTACAAGATCATGAGATGAAAACATATATCATCCATGAGTAGCCTACATAATCTAGGATTAGTCACAGTCACCTCTCCCACTGTGATTTTGGGTTAATATCTGTTTTTTAACTCTTTTTTAACTTTAATGTCTAGAAATGTATGAGCTACAACTAGTATCACTGACCAGAGGAACTAGAAGATTAAAATCAGAAAATAAACATCAGACGTTGGCATCAACCTTACATTTTATCAGTTAGATAGAGAAATGATAAGCAAAATAATAATAATAATAAAATAATAGTCTTAATTAATTAGAAGAAGCAAGTTATAAATATTTTTTAATGTTTCTGAACTCCCTGTATAAATAACTATATTATCATTTTCCAAATTTAACATACAATTAGCATCTTCCTGTTACATGCCAAAGTTATATTCTTATTTTTCCAGCATCAATAAAAATACCAACATATCTTTCTTTAGGAACATTTTGCAATCAAAGAAGTGAGTGAATTTTAGTCACAAGTAAACTTGAATTTTATTTAATAATTCCGAAATTATACAAAGTTTTGATTCTGTATTATTGTCGGCCATAACCATGCATATTACAATGCAAGTTTGGAAATTAAATATGTTTTCAAGTAATAACTTTTTAAAATGACACCTGTGTATTTTTTTCCTTATCTAAATATTTTAAATAATACATATTTATTCTGATGTATTGCAGACACTGAATAAACAAATAATAATACATACATGCCCTGAATAAACTGAACAACATTTTTTCGTAGAAAATAATTAAAAAGAATAAAATATATAAATCCAAAACGAAATACGTTGTTAAATATATATTTTTTTTAATCTAACCAAATTCGTGTCTTTTCTGTAGAGTATACGAAATGTTCTTTTCTAGAGAACGAGCACATGCCACAAGTGCACGAAATTTGAGAGAAATATTAGTCCAGTACAACCGCTCCATTCGAGTATAACCGACCAATGCGTTGCTTAACTTCGGTGATCGAACGAACACCCTTTGACAGTTGCCTATATCCAAGACAACAGTATAAATTGAAAAGAAAATCAATTTTACAGTTTCCAATCTAATACAGAAAAATGATATCAAAAAGAAGGGGGCAGAAAGCTTTATCCGACTTCTCAGAAAAATTGGGGACGTTTTATTATGTAATATTTTTTCAGAACCAAACACAATATGCGCGAGCAAATTCTAATAGCGTGCGACTTTTGGTTATCGCGCTTTGTGCTCGATATCCATTTACCTCGTGCTACGCCCTCGGTTTTTGTATTTCTCTCATATTTGTTTAAAGACCTCTAAAAATTAAAGGTCAGAACATCGACAAATGTAATTTGACGATTGTGAAGTCTCTCTTGTTAAAGCTTCTTTGGCTTCAATGAACACATTCTCATCACGTATCTTGTTTTTCGCACGCCATTTTGTCCAAAATGTGAAATTTTCTGCATTATGTTCAACTCTATTATAACATATGTATATTATGTTTATTTTTATCTCATTCTGGGGCCGCTTATTCAGACATTGCAAAAAATATCTCTATTTTTCATGAATACTTGATTATTTTCTTCTTATTTTGCACAAATTTTTATTCTTAAGCTATCCTGAAAAATTTATAATTTCAATAAATTGATATTTTTACAATTCACAACATGCATTTGTATTGAAACATACGTATTTTTATTGCCTTGTATTTATAATTAAGAGAGGGCGCATTCTACAAAAAAAAATGTCAATAAACATTTTACGATTTAAACCAAAAACACTCTTGTGTCGTTTTTCCAAAAAGTTAATTTTGTTTATTTTTGATATATTTTTATAAAAAGAGTTTAGATCTGTTTTGATAGAATAACTTTTGTCTTTTCAATTTTTTCGTCTTTTATTTCGTTTTTCAAAGCACTTAATTTTTTATTCTCAATCTTATGTTTTACGATTCTAACAAAACACGACGCATCCTATAATAAAATATTAATGACAAAATTGATGATTTTTTTTAAGTGCACAATTTTTGTTTATTCATATTTTTTATCTTGCATAGGTTTACTGCAAAATAGAATTGTTTATTTTTCCTTATTTTTATGCGATTAAAATTTGAATTTTCGGTTTTTCAACACAATTCAAAAAGTTTTAAGGATAATCTTCTAGGACTTTTAAGAAGCAACGCTTTTCTTTCCATGGCTTTTTTTCTTATCATGCATAGGATGGTTCGATTTTTATCAAAAAAAGTTATCAGGATATTATTATTATTATTATTATTATTATTATTACACCATTAAGCCGTTTCCCTTTCGGGGTAGGCGTGACTCACTCG
>JAAAKG020134543.1:0-13807 GCA_010014905.2 Druon quercuslanigerum | reverse complement strand
GTGCACGATGGGGGGACCTACAGCTTAAGGTGGGTTCCGAACCACCAGAACCTTAGTAAAGGTACATAGAAAAATTTTCAGAGGTACCGGCTCAGGGATCGAACCCCTTACCTCTGAGTTGAAGTCCGAGCGTCTAACCAACTGAGCCACCGAGGCTCTGTTATTATTATTATTATTATTATTATTATTATATTATATTTATTTCTATACCTCGATATAAGACTTTTTATTTAGATATTGCCAAATAAAGTAAAAATCTCCTTTTTAATGATTACTTTAATATTTGTTTCTCATTTTGCTGTAAATTTTATTCTAAGCCATCCTGAAAAATGTATATCATTTTAATAAATGTATATTATTAACATTCATGATATGCATTATCATTGAAAAAGAAGTATTTTTATTCGTTTTCATAATTAAAAAAATGTACATATTATTAAAATGAAAATAGAAGGTAAAGAACTTTTGTTCAACAACTTGATTTTGTTCATCTCATTCGACGTTTTTCCAAAAATCATTTTTTTACTTCCTTATTTTATTTTTGACGTTAAAAAGAAAATCTAATCGTCCTACCTAAAAATCATTAAGAAATTTGTATATATTATTAGGGCACCCAATTTTAATTAAATCATTTTATGTCGAAAAATGAAATTTTTTATTTTTTATTATTTCTCGTACGATCAAAACTTGAATTTGCTAAAGCAGAATCTAATCTGATCAATCTTTCGAAAGTCATCGGCCTACAGAATTACGAATCAAGCCATTTTTTCATTTCTAAATTTAAGTTTCGATTTTATCTCTCTCCTAATTTTAATTGTTATCTTTCTAGTTCTTTTGGTTCTGCATGACGGTTTTTTAATATTACGCTGTTTGCTTTTTAATACATTTCCAGATGTAACTTAAATTATTTTTTTTGTGCTCCTGAATTGTACATAACAATGTCATGAATTTAAAGAACCATAACCAAGCTCTAGTTAAACTATGGTTGAAATTTAAAATAAGTGGTTTAATTTTTTCAAGAGAATATGAAAAATAATTTTTATTGCCTCATTAAACTTACTGATATTTATCCGTGTTGGAAAGTGCAATATAATCTATTATATAAAGATAAGTCCATATAAAATCACTAATTATTCAGAACTTCCATTCTATATGGCTTCACGTGAAAATATTGATTAATTTATCATAAGCGAACTACTGGATTTTTAATAAAACTATATGATTACTAATTATTCAGCGTGTCCATTCCATGAGGATTCACGTTTGGCTTAGGAAGAGGAGATCCCCACGTCGTTTAATTTCCAATCGAAGAGCTCCAAATTAATTACTTGAAACTTGAAAATTAACCCACCGGTATAATTTTTCCCAAAAACTACCCTTCTACGTGAACGCAAGCAGCGGATTTCATATATGTATGTAAAAAGCAACTAAAATAAAAAAATTCAGAAACCATTGTTAGTTGATATTTAATGGCTCTGTTTTTCCTTTCCGATGATACATAATGATATGTAATACTATAAAATTGCTTTAAATGCTTCACATATATATTGTAACCCTCGAGTTACAATGGTTGCCTATAAATAGGCAAAAGTAGTATCTTCTGTGTGATCCTTTTGAAACACAGCATCTCACAGGAGAAACTCTACAGCGCAGACTCCAGCTTCTCCCTCTTCGACAACGCTGCGTAACATCTAGAAGGGAGAACTGGAGTGAGACTATAAAAAGAGCAACCTAGACGAAAAACAGGCTTCTGGATCTTGTAGCTGAGAAGCACAGATCGCAGAAGCGAATTGGTAGGAGAAGCCCAGAGTTTAAACCCTCTGGAACTTCTCCGATAATTATATCGGAATTATATCAGTTAAGTTTTCTTCACGAGTGCCCAGTTGGATAATATCCTCTGCAGCTGTCAACAAAAGAGACTTATCTTTGCAATCTTTTGCATGTCAGATTTATAAAATCTTAGAAATTCTATTTTTAGAGTGTTTCCGAGCCTACGGTTATTCTCAGGGCAAAAGTTACAAATTCTTACGTATTGAATAATAAAATGTTATTTCTTAGGCTGAGTCCCCAATTTTTCAAGAAATATTATCTTTTTGAATCTTATCTCCGCTTTCTCGAGAAACTACCCTGTAAATTTGTCAACAGAATCGTAAGTTAAATATTTATGATCTTTACGTCAGTGGTCAGGTTGCGTATAGGAGACTTAGAGATTCAAACCTCGATGCTATGTTGCGAGCACATCTGGCCATTGAAGTACGTTTTCAGGAACTTTTTGCCTTGGCCTTGAACCATTTCTTGAAATTACGCAATATAGGCCCCCGCCAATTGCGCACTGTTGGTATTAGTTAGAAAAATTGTCCTTATTTGTCACAAAAAATTATCGTTGTCGATAATAGAGTAATAGAGTTTATAGTAATCTACTAAATTAATTATCTGGATTGTTTTATTTAATTTTACTTATTGTAAAAGTATAATTATCTGGGCCTAAACCGTTTTCAACAGTAAAGCAATGCACAGAAGCGTCAAGGATTATGAAAAGAGTTTATAGCTCAATAAATTATGGGTTAAAAAAAAAGTTTTTTTGATCAATTTAATTTTAATTTATGTGGACATTAAGAAAAACCAATGATTTAAAATTTATTTATTTCCGTGTTTTGTTTTTATTTCATGTTTGCCGTTGATCTAGTTCGAGTCGAGAATGTTGTAATTAAATGGTGTTTCCTTATTTACCAATTTCAAAATAAAACGAGAAAACTTCTTTTTTAACCTTTAAATTGTAGATAAGAATGACATGACTTTCAAAAAGCTTAGCCCTTCCAATCCAAAAAAGAAGGGAACCGGGGTAACAGTTAATTTAGGCTTTCTTTTCTCAAAAAAATGCGTACAATAAAATTAATAATTTAGAGTGTATTATCTATTTCAGTATTATTTACTTATTTGATCTTCGAGGTTTTTGACAGTAAAAAAAATTGTCTCTTAAAACGCAGTAATCTCTAAATCACAAAAAAGTGGTTTCTGAATTTTATTGTACAGGGTGTCTAAAAAGTCACGGGACGGTTATATATTTCCTCAGGTAAAATAATTTTCAAAAAAGTGAAGTTCATACCTGAAGTAAATTTCAACGAGGAATTCAATTGCTTACCGTCATTTTGAACTCGAAGTTGACCTTCATGGCTTTGTGAAGGTCAACTTTGTTTTTTTGAATAGAAACCACCTTTTTATTACATCTGCAATTGATAGAGCGGAAAATTCTTCGTTTAGGTACGTACCCAAGTCATAGGTCAATAGTAACGTTCAAGGTCAGTTAGAGGTTATTTTAAATTAACAAAGTTTTCCAAGAGGTCAGTGCACTTCCTGAAGTAAATTGCAACGAGAAATTTATTGTTGAGCTCTGTATTATTCTTGGTGATGATCTTCAAGGTTTTGTCAAGGTTTTTTCCGAGCAGTTTACGTTTACGTTTATCATTACGCAGGAAGAACGACGTGAACGTAGTAAATTCTGTTCCCTTTGGGCTGTTTAATTAGCGTGAATTGAAAACCTTGAACTTCTTGACAAAAAGCCATCGATTGCAGATGTAAAAAAGGGAGTTTCCATTTAAAAAAATGTTGACCCTTAAAACACCATAAAGGTCAACCTAAAGGTCAAAATAAAGGTCACCGTTGAATTCCTCGTGAAAATTTACTGCAAAAAGAAACTTCACTTTTTTGAAAAATCTTTCACCTAAGGAAATATCCAATTGTCTCGGGACTTTTTAGACACCCTGTATATTTTAAATGCTTTTGACATACAGATACGAACTCGGCTGCAAACATTCAAGTGACAGGGTAGTTCTTGGGGAAAATTATAATGAGATGTAAATTTTTAAGATTTAAGTAATTAATTTGGAGAGCAAAAAACAATCAAAAAGTATCGCCTGATTGTTTATTTTATTATAATAATTTTTAGTGAGTTTTCATTGGTGGCGGCGCTGAGTGGACGTCGCGCTAGCACCGCCACCCTTTTCTCGGAAGGTGAGAGAGCCAAAAAAAAATTTCTTTCAGCATTAGACGAAAAACAAAAACATTTTCTGTGTAAAAATATTTTTATATTATTGTTTATATTACAAACAAATGTAATGAAAAAAAGCCGTAATTGGTCTTTGTTCGACAAAAAAATTTGTTTTTCTTATTTGAATTTTCTGAAATCATATTTATTGATCAAATGCAAGTCTACAGAAAATTCGTTTTTTTAAGTGTCAACTTTTTTATTACGGAAACTCGTAATAACTTCAACAAAATTCCAAACTTTGTACCAATTTGATGTTTTTTTTTAAACAAATTTAATAAACACATGAATTATTCAGACATTTTTCTACAGAAAACTTTCTTTTCTTATGTGTAAACTTTTTTAATTAGGAGTTCATGATAACGACAGCTAAATTTATAATTTTTTGATCATTTTATTAAGCAACATTCATAATCATTTGATAAATTTTATGAGTTTTTAAAACAAATTTTACAAACGAATGAGTATTTTGCTAAAGTTATCCTGAAGTTTCTAATTAAAAAAGTGGACATAAAAAAAAATAAATTTTTCTGTAAACAAATTCCTGATTAATACATTTATTCAATAAACTTCTTTAAAAAAATCATAAAGTTTATCAACTAATTATGAATGTTGCTAAAATTTTCATTAGGTTCCCAAGTGAAAAGACGGGCATTAAAAAGCCCGAATTTTTCTGCCGGAAAATGCCCGAAAAATGGATTTGTTTGAGAGATTTGTTTTAAAAAATCATAAAACTAATCAACAAATTATGAACTTTGCTAAAATTATCATAAAGTTTCAAAATAACAAAAATTGACATCGAAAAAAACTAATTTGTCTCACGAAAAATGACTAAATACTGCATTTGTTCGTTAAATTTGTTTATAATATAAACCATTTAATTTTAAGAAAATTAAAAAAAAAAAATATTGTTTTCATTAAAATTATTTGATTTTTTCAGTCAAAGCCTAATCATTTTAGTTGCAAATTGACCTCTGTGGTTGAAAATATAGCTATCGACTCGAAAATTAGTTTTTTTAGATTTTTTTGGTTTCAATCAACTTTATTAACTAAAAACAATCTACTTTCTCCATGATACGTTTAAAATTAATATTTTTGTTACAAATTCCTAGTATTTGGTTAAAAATTGACCACATTCAAATGAAAATTTATCATTTAAATTTAAAAATAATTTTAATAAATAAACATTTAACTATTTTGTTAAAAATACATTTTTTGGTTGTTAAAAAATTTTTTTTTTAATTTCAAAATTATCTGGTGAAATATTTGGTTTATATTTGGCATTTTTTCGTTACTTTTTTTAACTTTTCTCCAGAAAATTAAGCTTTAAAAAAAAAAATAAAAAAATTATTTCGACGAAAATTCAAGTATTGTGTTAAAAAAATTGTTTGCCTTTTTCCGTTTACAATTAATTTCATTAACTAACAATTTATCTCTTAGGTTTAAAATAATCCTTTTCAGTTAAAGATTTAACTACTTTGTCGAAAGTTTCACTCATTTGCTAAAAATATTTTTTTTTGAGTAAGGATTAATTATTTTAGTTGCAAATTCAAATCTTTGGCTGAGCATTTAACTTCTTTGTCAAAGATTCCTTCTTTTTAAATTTACTATACGTGTACTTATTGTTAATAAGTTTGTAGAAAATTAAGTTACCAAATATGTTGACACTAGAGTCTCAAATGAAGCACAGTTGCTGGTGTTTCATGCTTGGCTGAACATCCTCGCCCAAACCCGAGGGGCTCCACTCTGAGACCAATGACGCGGCGGCAGCAATTCTCGGAAGGCGTAAATCGGACCTGCTTCAATCAAATCTCTAGTGTAATACACTTTTTATTTCTTTATTAATTGTTTATTTTATAAAGTCGTTATAAAATTATTTCCTAAATTGTCTTTGTGTATGGAAAGTGAATAGCATCATAGATGTAAAATAAAAAGCGTTTGGGGGTAATTACCCCCATTAATTTTTTGATAAAACACGTCAACTTTATTTTTGTCTTAAGTGTGCACAATATTTTATTTATTTTTTCTTTCCGTTGTATCAAAAAATTTTCAGAAAAACTTCAAAGATATTTAGGGGATGTTCAAGCCCCTCTTTTTTCATTTTTTTTTTTTTTTTTTAAGAAAATTACCTTATTCGAATTTTATCTTAAGAAACTTTTTCTAGTAGGATTAATCGTAATCAATTCTGTTTTTATACACAAAATTATACAATCGAAACTTGAGACCCCTATCTTTCAGGGGCTTTTTAACCCCCTTAAGTGCCCAAATATGGCCCGAAAATAAAAAAACTGCATTTTCACGTATTACGGTTACTTTTTACTAATTTCCGTCGTCTTTTTCATACAAATAACGACTAATGGACACTTTTAATTTTTACCATGCCTTTCGAAACAATTTTCAATAGTTTTAACAAATTTAAATTATTAAAACAATTATTTATTTCCAAAAAATGTAGAAAATAATCGTATTTTCTGAATGAAATGCAATATTTTGTTCAATACTTACATACATTTGTTAAATTTATTCTAATGTTTCTCGAATTTCTATTTGTTTAAAACATTTTTAATTTGCTCAATAAATTATTGTTTAATGAGTTAAGATATGAAATAAAATAAAACAATTACAATTACGATTTTAAAAGTATTTTTGGAAAAGCAATTATTTAAACAAATTATATTTGAATACAAAATTAAAAAGAAAGTTGTAAATATTTTAGAATTCGAAAGATAATTAATAATAAAGAGGCTAAAGAATTTCCTTAAATTACTTTTATTTGAATTTGTAGATTTATTTAATCGAAAACACAATCAGCTGCCACATTGCATGTTAGCCAATGTCAATGATTGCTTTTAGTTGGCTTATTTATTAAAAATGTTCTGCTCGATTAATTTCGTTAATTAAAATTTCAAATCAGATTTAAAAAAAATATTTTTTTATTTAATTTTTAAACTTGTTCACAGTTTCAAAGAGTCGAAAAAAATAAACTTGCAGACCGATATCTTCCGGTTTAATTTTCGGTATAGTTTTTATTTTGCTCTAATTTTCGTTTAGATTTTCACTTTTATTTTTTTTATTTTCAATTTCAGGTTTGTTCTTAGCTTAGTTCCACGCAGAGATGTCCTAATTAAAAGTTGTTTCCTTATTTACAAATTTATCAAAACAGCTCGAATTCTTTTTTTGGTACCTCTAAATTGTACATAACAATGACTTGACTTTCGAAAACTTTAGTGCTTACTAGTCTCTAGTTATAAATTTTACTTTAATTCCTGCCAAGTGGGCTTCTTCGCTTAATTAAAAAAAAAAACTATTTTTCAAAACACGGTTCTCTCTAAATCTATTAATTAGTAAATTCAACTACTAACTAATTAAGGTTCTTTTGATTTCATTAGAGAAAAGTGAACTACTAAAGATTAGTTAATACGACAGTGATAATCATTTGACGCCTGAATTCCATATGGCTTCACGCGGCACTTATTCATAGTGCAGTTTTTGGAGAGCTATTTGTTTTAGTCTTAAATTTACCTATTTCTAAGAAAATTGAACTTTTTTTTATGGAAAACTAAATCATCTGGTTCAGATTTTTTTCGCAATTCATTTCGTTAACTAAAAATGTTACACGTGTTAGATGTAAATTTTATCTCATTGGTTAAATAGTTCACTATTTTGTCAAGCATCAAGCATCGTTTGCCCTCTGGGTTCACAATTAATTTGATTACTAAAAATTTATCTTTGGAATTTACTGTTTAAAATAATTATTTTGAGTTAAAAACAAAAATATTTGGTTGAAAATTAATCTCTTTCGGTTGAAAATTCAACTCCTTGGATTTGCGTTTAGCTATTTTGTCAAAAACGGGATTTGATTAAAGGGAATCGAATGGAATTTAGCTGGAATGGATTGTAATACATTGGATTGAATTTCAGTGAATGGATTGGACTAGATTCGAATGAATTAAATTGGATTAAATTAGTTTGGATTAGATTGGTGTGGATTAGATTGGAGTGGATTGAAATGGATTGGTTTGGAATCAATGGTATTGGTTTGTAGTGGATTAAATTAGATTGAATTTTATTGAAGTGAATTCAAGTGGATTCTGTTGAATAGAAATCGATTGAATTAGAGTGATTTAGAATAGAATAGAGTAGATTGAATTTGAGTAAACTGAACTTGAGTGGATTAAATTAAACTGAATTAGAATGGACTGCATTATATTGGACTGAATTTAAATGAATTAATTCCATTGGATTATTATGTATCAGAGTGGTGTTAATTGGAATGGAATAGGCTTGAGTGGATTGGCTTGGATTGAATAGAATTGAATTGCAGTAGTTAGGGTTACAATGAATTAGATTAATGTAGATTCGAGTTGGATAAGATTTAATTAAATTGGTGTGTATTGAAATTGAACGGAGTGAACTGAATTGGATTTTATTTAAAAGAACAGATTGAATTGTATTGAACTTAATTGGATTAAATTAGATTAGATTATATTTGATTGGATTGATGTGGATTCCAATAATTGGGATTAGAATGTATTAATATGGGGTTGATTGGATTGGAATGGAGTGAACTGGTTTGGAATAAATAGGATTAGCTTGCAGTGCATTGGTTTAGATTGAATTTTATTGGAGTGGATTCAAGTGGATTCTGTTGAATGGAAATCGATTGAATTAGAGTGAATTGGAGTAAAATGGAGAGAATTGGATTTAAATAAACTGAACTTAATTGGATTGAATTAAACTGAATTAGAATGGATTGTATTGTATTAGACTAAATTTGAATGAATTGATTGGATTTCAATGAAATGAATTTGATTGTATTAGATTAGATTGGAATTATGTGGATTAAAATGCATTGTATTATTATGTATTAGAGTGTTGTGAATTGAAGTGGAATAGACTGAAGTGGATTGGTTTGAATTGAATTCAAATAAACTTAACTGTAATGGATTAGACTCTGTTCAACTGAATTTCAGTGAATGGATTGAATCAAATTGAATTGGAATGAATTAAATTGGATTAGATTGGATTAGTTTGGAATTAGTGGAAATGTAATATACAGATTGGATTAAAATGAATTAGATTGAGGTGGATTAGAGTGGATTAGGTTAGATAGTAATGGATTAAATTGTAGTGGATCGAAATGGAATTGAGTGAAATAGATAGACTGAATTGGAATGGATTGAATAAGATTGGATTGAAACGGATTAGAATGAATTGGAGTGTAAGTGTATTTAATGGAATTAAATTAAATTGGATTCGATTCCCTCTCGAGTTTTTAGATTAGGACCCTTGGGTGGCACTTTACCGCGTGTGATTTGCAGTACCTTGTTAAAAAAGTGCTACTCAGCGACTTTGATCACAAATAACAATTTTTCGACAAAAACAAAATTTTTTTTCTGCAAAATTTATCTATTAGAATTCTTGGTTTTAATATTGTCTGTGTCTATTAAAAATTTAGCTATATTCTGGAAAATTGAAAATTTTATCTAGAAATGAAATTATTTTCTTAAAACTTGAACAACTTTGTTAAAAAATTTGGCTTTTTTGGTTTATAATTAGTTTCATTAAGTGAAAATATAGGTTCTTCATATTTAGCCTTAGCTTATTATTTTTAGTTTAAAATAAAACTATTTAATGAAAAATGTATCTTTTTCATTTGAAAAATTGTCTTTTTATTTTAAAATTAATCTTTTTTACTCGAACATTTGAACTAGTTGGTGGAAACCTATACTTTCCTTAAATTCTTTTTTTGCTGTTAAAAATTAATCATTTTAGTTCCAAATTCGCCTCTTTGATTGTATATTTAGTTATTTAGTATATTTCTGTTGCAGAATCAATGCTTTCGCACTCTGAACAAGTGGTTGCAGTTGACAGTCCTATTATTAATGTTTATGGTGTTTTAAAATACGAACACTGGGATGGTCACAGTCCTGTTAACGACTTGGTTCCATACAGAAGTAGGCGAATAGTAATAGATAAGCATCGCAGTTACGTCACTGGAGTAGTAATGCTCAATGATTTTCATCTTTGCCCGATATTAATTGCTAAACCGGGTGTCGCTATTCCCAGAGGATCTGAATGGCGGTCTGTTTACTATTCAAGAGTTGTAGTAAAGATACAAGAAGATGGCGTGACTGCCAACAAGACTGAAGCAGTAGTCAAATTTGGACGTCTGCATTGGAAGTATTCCAAAATCGTCAAGCCAGAACACGTAGTTCGTGGAATTTTCCACCCTTAATCCACCTCTATTTTTCAAATTCAAAAAATTTGGGTATTTGCATAATTTTCCATTCTTAATCGAAGTTTTGTAATAATGCGCAGTATTTGTATTTGTAATTATTCAATAAAAGGTTCGTAGGGAACTAAGGTCTCAAACATTTGAACACTAGTGTTTCGATTGAAGCACGGTTTGAGGAACTGTTTGCTTTGGCCTTTAACCATTTCTGCATCCTGATTTAAACCAAAATTTAGATTTTTTTAGATTTCAAAGAAATAAGGTTGAGAAAATTTTTAAGAATTGTTAAAGGCTTTGAAAAAATAAAAACATTTTCGTAAGCATGTGAATTCAGCATACGTAGTTGAGCCCCTGATTTGTCGTGACGATCAGCCTAAAGTTGCGTAAGAATTGGGCCAGCACCTATGGGTTTTGCGTTTAATCTGTTTTAATTATTTTATTTTGCAATTATTTCTGAAAAGTTTTTAGGGAATTATTTAATTACATTTATGAAATACTGCAAATTTTTATTCAGTACTTGTCAATTTCATAAGGAAATATTGTATAAGCAAATATCCTGTATGAATGCTTAAGGGCAACAATAAATAATCTTTCATCCTAATTTTCTCGCATTATTTTTTGAAAACCCGTTTAGTTACAACATTTTCTGAATATCACTTTTAGTTTCTGCTTTTAGTTTGATTAACTAGCTATTGATTGAAACTAAAAAATTTCTTGATGTAATCTAGGAATAAATTTCAGTTAAGATGAACGAATAAATTGCAAATGTCAAAAATAAAAACAAATTTCTAAAATTACAAACTATTTGAAAAACACCCTGTACATTTCTCACAAAGGTAATTAGGAAATTATTGTCAAATTCATTTTTACAGTTGTAACAAGATTGAACGTGACATGCCCGACTCAGGCCACCTGATTTTATTCCGGCATGACAAAGATCAGGAAAATGAGATTGGTTGCAAAAATCCTGCCACTTTCATCGACCAATCAAAGTTCTAACAATAAATTTCTTATCGCCAAATTCGCCTTGTTACGTACCACCAAGTTCCAAGAATTTGACTTTTCCTCATAGGGAGAATTCTACCTGCCCGACCACGGTTCGAAAAATTTGCTACTTACGCAAAATGCTTCAAATCAAAGTCCAGGATTTAAACTAGAATCGGCAGTGTTAAAGGCAGCCTTAAATCTAGCAGTTTGTTTAGGGGAGCTTTAAAGTTATCTTGTCATAGGGGCATGAGAAGCAAACTTGGGCGGACCTTCATAAATCTTCTGCGGTCTGGTTGAATAGAATCAGAAAAACGTAGGCCGAGATTTAAACTATTTTTTCCTTCATCTTTGTTCCATTAGTGCAAGATCCAGTTGGATATATATTTTAGAAGAGGCCGGGGAAAAGTTTCTAATGACGTTTCTTTAGCTAAAGAAGAATTATTTTTAAAAATAGAATCTCAAAACGTGTGGGAAAACTGACTTGGTTCTAATTTCTTCACCAGCATGTAACAATAAATAAAGGATTAGGATTTGAATGCTCTTTTCTCCTTTGGTTAAAGGCAGTTTGTCTTTATAACTTAACATCTTGAATTAGAAAAAAACACGCTGTTCTTAGTGCTTGTACAGTACACAAGTATCGCGAAAAGAAAGTAATAGAGTTACTCTGCTAAGCAACGGCAGATTTACAAACATCAAATTTGACCCTAATAAGAGGTGCAGGAAATGTTGAGAAAGTTGCCTCTAGGAACCTCCGCTCTTTCTAATTGTTAAAAAAAGGACTAGGATTACAATCACAATGTAAGGTTAAAATGTGTCAATTGAATTTTAATTTTGATAACTTCTGTAAACAGAATTGTGAGTGTTGTGCACGTAAAATTAATAAGCTCTAATTGTTCGTGATTGTTTCCAAAAGTCTTCAAAATGTTCCAGCTTTTATAATTTTTATCCAAAACGTATGGCTAACAAACTTGAACTTCATTTTAGGAAACTGAAATAGTATACCACGGGAAAATCCAATCTGTTCATTCTTTCAAAAGGTATTGTATTAAAAAAATAAAAATCTACGGAACGTGAACACGCAGATAAAACATTCTTGACAACCTGTTTTTAGAATTTAGAAGGTCTCCAAACGTAAAAATTTGACAAAACTGGTGGGGTGGGATCCAATTTTATACAAATCGAATATCTTTCCTGATGAGAATGTGAAAATCATACATGTGCATAAACTTCGGTTCAATGACACTTAAATGAGATAAATTTAATACAGGTTTTTAATTCCTAGTGTCGGAGCTCCGTGCCCACTTGCGAATCTGTTCAGTGGTGGTCCCGGCCGTACGGAAAGTGAAGAAGTCCAGTTGGTTAGAGTGGGAAAAGTTTCAATATTCAAATCGATTACTTATGTAGATATCAACAATTTCTTCTTACCTGCTGATATAAAATCGTTTTCGTCTAAAGATAGGGCTCCAAATTAATGGCCATGAGTGTTTCCTGGTTTTGTTTCAGAGATGGTCCTTCTTCTAATTTGTCACGCGAAATATTTTAAGCTTTTCCGGTTTACTTAGGGGAAATTTCACCTGACGGTTAAAAGTTACCATGCCATCGCACCCTATGGTGACAAATTTTCTTGAATTAACCAGAAATCTATTCACCCTCAAACCCACGCAAAGCTTACTCCTGGGTACAGTTGACCTGTTCTAACGTTTCGCAAACGTGACTGTAAAAAAGAATGATAGAGCGTCTGTGGTAGGCGGAATAAGCTGTTGATTAATCCTTACAGTTTCGAAATACCCGTATTTATACTATGCATTAATACTTCACTCTCACCTATTGGGAACTACTTGATTTCAAAACTTTGAGGTATAATAAGTAGGCATCGATAACAGAGGAGACGTGTCATACAGCTTCTCTTCTTACAACAGCTATTCGACTTGCTTTCTCTACTGACGATCTGTTCCTCGCCGGAATAAGAGAAATGGTACTTTTTTTAAATTAGTTTTATTCTTATTTTCACCACAAGACTTATCATGTTAGACCGAATTCTGTAAAAGAAAATTTGCGACGAAACTTTTAGAATTATCTGCAATGCATTTTTTTTTTATGACACAATTTGTATTGATGTCATTTTAAGTGATTAGTCGTGTTGGGCTTAAAGATCCTTTGGAGCGACAGTTGTCCGATAGCTTGTTATTTCCATGGTAACGGTTTGTCGCATCGTGTTCCTCTTGAGTGTCCTTCAAAAAGCGCAGTCCGTCTACAGTTTTGATCACTACCATCGCTGGCTCTATTATTATTCGAGCGTGATACTTAGGTTCTCTGTGATAACCAGATATAACACTTATGGCCCTGTATTTTTCCTTAACCTCTTTCAATTGAGAAAGCCAGCGACGACGACGAATCCTTAGGAGCAAGTCGAGTCACGCCCTTCTTGCTGAGCTTTTTTTAATAAACTTAATTAATACTTGATTTAGGCATAAAATGATTCACATGTACACCTGGTCTAAAGGAAATAACCACAGTATAATTGACTTTGTTGTTGCGGA
>JAAAKG020134542.1:0-13808 GCA_010014905.2 Druon quercuslanigerum | reverse complement strand
CACCTGAATCCGAAAAACAGATTTCATTAGTGCGTCTGTAGATTTTTATTTTGTAGCACGATAACTTTCGAAAGAATTGACAGATTGGATTGGCCGTTGGTAAAATCTCTTGAATATTGAACATTTTTGAGACCACTTTTTTAAGATTCAAAAATTTTCTGTACAATTATTTATGGTACTCAAAAAGGCAAACAATGTCTCCTAATGACTTTTTTGATAAAAAGAAAATTACCAGAGTTATAGCATTTACATAATTCAAAAAAAAAAAAAAAAACACGAAAAATTAACATTTTAAGCCAAATAACGCATGATATGAAAAAAGTTAAGGCAAGAAAAATGTTGCGTTTTGAATGCCCCACAAGATTATTATAAAAACTTTTTTAATTTTTTTGAAAAATCGCAAATTCAAATTTTGATCGCATAAAAAATGGATAAATAATGTGTAAAATAGGTGAAAAGGTGTGTAAACAAAAATTGTGCATTTTAAATAGATCGTGAAAAACATCCTTAAAAGTGAGAAAAAAAAATCTGCCTGCTGCGTCGGCACATTCTTATCGCAACTTTTGTCTTTTGATTCCTTTTTCGTCTCGTGTGTGAGTTTTCAAAAAAAGGGCTTTTTTATGTTTCAATGATATTTTTCATGATTGAAAGAAAAAACAGATGAAAAACAGATGAAAAGCTCAAATGTCCACGTTTTGAGACCCCCTGAAATTTTACACAAATTTCCATCTCAAAACTTGTTTTTGAAGGCCAGTTCCACCAAAATCCTTTACAATGAATCAACATTTTCAGGAGTCCATTTTAGTCCTAGAGTATAACGTTGACAATAAAATGCTCTTTTTGGCGGTACGTAGTGTTATATGAGTGTTTCACTATCGCCGATTTGTACTACTGGCTGACCGTAAATAGTTTCACCACTACACTGTTAGAAATGTTCTTACTTTTATGAAGCGTGTCTAAAGCACAATCGAAGTTTTATTGAGTTACTTTATGTAAAAGGAAAAAAGTGCATTAATGAAAATTTACATAAATAACTCATTAAAGAAAATAAGTTAGGAGAATCTCCATTTGACCTGATCGACTGCAAACGTTTACAGTTAAATAATCACTCTCTTTAATGCTCACACGAAACAAGCCTGGACGATGATTCGTGCATGGTCTCCGAATTGAGCGGAACCCTTCAGCATCAACTTTACCAAATGAATAACCCCTCTAATATTAGATTCGAAAATCGTGGAAAGAGCGTTGTGGCAGATTCGCTCACCCAGTTGGACAGTTTCTGAGAGGCGTGGGCTGGACCTATTGCGTTGTCCTGGGTATAAAAACCACTGGCAGTCGCCATCGGCACTTCAGTGCTCTTTAAGAAACCCGCAAGAACTTCGCAACCATGGCTCTAGAACGTCAAGTCCGTGCCAAGGTACATCATCCAGGATTACTCAATTATTCTTTATCCCAAAACCTCCACCTGTGGTTCACTATCGTCATAGGTAGCCTATAAATTGTTCATTATGTGGCCAGATTGTGATTAGGTGTTAAAATCGCGGGTGCAATTCTTCTAATCATTATAGCCAAGCTTTTTAAAATTGGATAACTACTTAATAAAAATTAAGTGCGCGTTTTTTAATCTTTGGGCTTAAATCCGTACCAAGAATCGATTGTCATTCATAGTGTGGTTTGTATTGGTGCTAATGCAGTGCAAAAATGGATTTGATGACCATGGGTTCTGATATCCGTTAAATTTGTTCACCGATCTAGCATTTTAAAAAGAAGTGAGCACCTAGGAATTATTTCTATTTTAATTGAATGGCATACTAAGTGGGAACTTTCTGATTCTACAGCTTGCTGGCAAGCGTAACTTGCAGCAGGAGAAGGAGGCTCAGGAATGGATCGAGACCATCCTGGGAAAGAAATTCCCCGTTGGAGAAACCTTCGAAGACGTCCTTCGCGATGGACAAGTTCTGTGTCAGCTGATGAATATAATCTCTCCTGGATCAATTCCAAAGATCAATACCAGTGGTGGACAGTTCAAGATGATGGAAAACATCAACGTGTAAAAAAACCCCTTCATTTTTACTCTTATGAAAATTCATCTAATGTTCAGATACTGAAGTTCTTTGAGTTTATTTTTGTCCTCAGTTTATCTATCGTAAATTACAAACATTTTAACAAGTCAATAGAATTATTGCCTTAAGTATTATTGATTGAATGTTTACTTTGTGATAATAATGATTTTTAAATGATGCTTCATAGCCTTTAAATTATGATAACATGTTATTTCTTTTCACAGATTCCAAAAGGCTCTAAAGGAATATGGGGTGGATGACATTGACGTTTTCCAGACTGTAGACCTGTATGATAAAAAGGACATATCCCAAGTCACAACAACATTATTCTCCCTCGGTCGTCAGGTACAGCATTTGTCAAATTTAACTTTCTGAAAATTTTCAGCACATTGCTGTAAGACGTATGCAAGATTGGTTAGAGTTGATCTTTGTTCTTAAAATGATCCTTTTTCTGAAGAAAGGAAAAAAACAATTTTTAAAATCGAACTATTTTGTCACTTCAGACCTACAGACACCCGGAATGGAAAGGACCTTACCTGGGACCAAAGCCTTCTGAGGAATGTAAACGAGACTTCACAGAGGAGCAGCTCAAGGCTGGCCAGACGGTCATTGGTCTGCAAGCAGGTTCCAACAAAGGTGCCACGCAAGCAGGCTCAAATATGGGCGCTGGTCGCAAAATCCTTCTCGGAAAGTAAATCATTTATTTATCCAATCCGTGCTAATCTCTGAATTAATTTGTATTTTGTATGTATACAATATATTATCCTAATGTATAATTACATATTCATTTTACCTTTTATAACTCAAGAATACATGTCTATTATTTAAAACACCAACTTTTTATTTCAATCCGGCCTAGATTTGTCTGATAAAAAATGAAAAAGTTTAGTAACTTTTTAAAAATTGTATACTTATTGTTAAAAGTTATTTCGTTCCATTAAGTGGAAGAGAGATGAATTAGAAATACAGAAGCTAGAATTATCATACATGCTCACGCAGAATAAACAGTTTTATTATGTTCAGAACTTATTGACATTTCCTTAAAAAATTGAGCTTTTTCTCATTTGCTTATCTTTGGTTTTTTAGCAAGAGTTGTTTTTTTGCGGGACATTTTTATTTTAAACTAATCTCCTTTATACGCAAGTAGATGTTTATTTTAAACTTCAGAATGCAGATTTACTTCATTGAATAATTTTCTGGTTATTCATCCGGTCTAAAATAGTCCTTGTCATAAATCTATAATCCACATAAATATTTTTGGATTCATTTTTAAATCTCGCCTCTCAGAAAAGAGGATTCAACTGCAAGGAAATATCATCAGTTCTGTTTTTACTTAATCTATCTTTTTAATTCTTTTATTCTTTATATTATTATATCCCTATTATTTTTGTGATAACTTCATATAGCGAGATTAAGAATTTATTCTATTTGAGAAAAATGTACTTTCTAGCTTGTCTGAACGAACTTCGAGGCAAAGCGTTGAAAAAAACTTAGTTGTTCTGTGGAAAAGTAATATGAAGTCAGAAGTGAAGCAGATGTGGTGGGAACAAAAATAGAGTCAATTTTCGAATGATTCTATAAGCTCGCGACCAAAGTGGTTAGCGGTATTTCTCGAACAGCGGAACTATTTTGGGGTATTCTCCTCACCCCGCAGCAATCAATGTTCTGGAAACGGAACATGGTCGACTCGAGGTTCAGCATTTCGAAATTTTATTTTTGTGCCGAAATAAGAAAGCTTACGAAATAAAATAGGGGAAAATTCCTAAGAGTCGATAGTTGTTGACAGTTAAATATTTTAACTACTATTTTCACATAAGCAACTCTAATAGTAATATATCTTTTTTGTATTCCATTTGATAATATTTTCAAATACAGTTATTATTATCGATAGAAAAAACTATTGACAACATGCTGGATCGCATACAAATTGATTAAGTAATATTTGTCTTCCATGGTTATATACAATTATTTTTTCTTATAGAAAGTATTTTAGTTTTGACAGAGAAGTGACTATTTTAACTGAAAATTCTATACGCCTTCTCACACAAACTCAGTCTATTTTTTACAATACCCATTCACTTCTCTCATGCCTTTTGGGGGTTTTAATTCCTTTATTTGAATTTCCATTTATATACCCATCTTTAATTTCGTAGTATATTCCACTCTTTTAGACCTGATATTGCAAGGAGACCATAAAGACACGGCTGACCAACTTATTTTTTAAAACGCATCATAAGGTAGTGGACCCGATACTTGAATAGTAGCCGATAGTCCAACTCTTTCAGAGATTTTTAATTAAACAAAAATATATACATTTTTATCGTTTCCACGTAAAATTCTATAAAATACTTTAATAATTTATGTAACTATTTGGAATATAAAAAAAGTGAGTAGCACCATTGTTTAGAAAAAATAAAATTTCATGGCAGCTCGAGAAACGAGCTGTTTTTGCCTCGCGGTTTATGGCTAGAGTTAGGAAAGAGACGTTTTTATGTCACGATTTTCTTTGACATTCACGCTTTTCTTGAGAAATAAAAACAGTTTAGACAAACACTTATGTACTTTGATGCGCTGATTACGAATTTGATAGTGAAAATTCGCGACTAGGTCATCTTCATGGTGAAACTATGAAAAAAAAATAAAAGTCATAGTTGCGTTTATCTAAGCCAATATGCAAAATTTCGCAAAATGTTTCCTACCAAGGTTGTGGCTGCCATTGGGGTACATATATTTTGTTTTGAATATTTTTTTCTGCGAGTGATAGTTTCCCAGAAATTGAATAATATACAGATTTTCATGCAAAAAAAAACCATAAATATTATGGGTTTTTGAGTTTATCTCAGCTAATACGAAAAATTGTGCAAAATTTTTTAGCCGAAAGTTGTAGATCTCATTGAGATACAAATTTTTTTTTAAGTATTTTTTTCCATGAGTGATAGTTTCCGAGACTGATACTTCTAACGATCAACTATTTCGGTACTGTGGATTACCGTGGCAACAGGCCCAAGTGGCGTCAAGAGTAATTAGGTACCTCGTGAGTAATAACACAAATGATGCTGGTCCCATCCCTACCATTTCCCTATACCCATTTCCAGCTTCTCATGGGGGGTACTTCATGGGGGCTACAGAAATAATGTTGGTCAAACCCCTACCCCATTTCCAGGTCACAGGGGTGGCGGGACGGGACCCCTGTGACTGATCAAAGAAATAATATTTGTCAAACCCCTATCCCCGTATTGGCTTAGATAAACGCACCAAGGCATGATTTTTATGGGGTTCTTTATGCAAAACGATTATCACTAATTTTCGCGAAAATTATCACTCTTACAAAAAAATCTATTTTACAAAAAATATGTATTTTGATGAGATCTATAACTTTTTTTGAAAGATTTTGCATATTAGCTTAGATAAACGCAAAAAACCATGAGTTTTATGGTTTTTTAATGGTTTCACCATGAAAATCGCCTTGTCGCCAATTTTAACTATCATATTCGTAATCAGTGCGTCAAAATACATAAGCATACGAAGTTTGAAGAAAATTGGAGACTTATTCGGAACTTTATCCTAAAAGTCTTTAAATAAAACTCACGCAGATTAAATTTTATTTTAACTAGAAATTTTGAAGATTTGTTAAATAATTTGTTAGTCACATTGTAAAAAATGTTGGTTTTCCTTAAATGTATGATTTTTGTTGTTTAATTCTAATTACACGGAGAAAAATGGATATTGAAAAGTAGAAATTAAAAACTTTGATATTTAACCATAATATATAAATATTACGGCATAATATCTAATATCTTCTAGTGGACACACAAGATAATAAAGGCAAATATCTGTTTATATTGGAAGTATAAAACGTGTGATATTAACAATTAAAACTCAAGATATTAAAAAACGAAATTTTATCGGAGCAATGCCGTTGACACATCCCATGTAGCAATGACCCCATTTGTCCCTATTTCAAATAGGGCAGTAGCCAGAATACCACTAAAATAACTGGCCAAGTAAGTTCTAATAAGGCTCCTTTACGGCACTGCTTAGATTTTTTATTCTTCATGACCAGAAAAACTATTTGAGTCTAATTAGTCCCTAATCCAGTATTTGAGTCAGGCCTTAATCAGCATACGCCAAATTAACTTTCTGAAGATGGCGCTGCAGTATATATGATGCAGAGCCATCTTTAGAAGTTTTTATGCACTACTTTATGCTTTAGTAAACAGATGAATGGATGCCCAACATCAAGTGACAGCAAACTAAAATTTATATTCATCTGAAGCATTCGACTATTTTACACTTATAAACACGTGTTTTAATGTGAAAAAACACCACCTAAATATTTAATAAATAAATTTTAAGTATTAGTTTTCTTAAATTATATTTATTTATACGTACAGAGTAGGGTGCGTGAAAATAACAAAAAAAAAATTAATTTCTAATTTGTTCACCTTTCACAGTAACTATTTTGTTTCAAACAAAGATAAAGTTGGTTTTAATATGTGGAATATAAATAAAGCAATTAAATTTGTATTGTGTATGTGAAATACATTGAATAATCGTAAAAAAAAATCATTTGTCATAGTAATTCTGACATAACCTCTAAAATTATTGATCGGAAATTGGTTTAAATTAGAATATTTTAATTAATTTTGTTTGTTTGATGAAAACTCTTTTGTCACATATATTTGATGACATGAAAATGACAATTGCATAAGGACCAGTTCCAGATGGCACTGAAATAAGTTATTTCAAATGTAAGAATATGCCGACTTCATGTGGTCCTTATACAGTTGTCATTCTCATGTATTCATTTATATCACAGATGCATGATAAACCCACCTGAAAACAGCGCGATTCTTGACGGTCAGTTAAATGGTATTCTCGTATCGAATGTCTCCATTTATCGTCGGCGTCAATCGTCCTGCTTTAGTTAAGGCGCTTTCTCAAGCGTGAAACTTAGCCCATGTATTACACGCACAAGCTTTTCTCCTACAATTATGAATTATTAGATTTCATAATTTAACCACAGAATATAAATGTCGAAATACAGAATCAAACATAGAGCTTTGTTCGAAAAATGATCTAGTTCTTGTTTTATTCCAATTAATTGAAAATTCATGAATTTTTTTCCCCTGGGAAGGCGCTAACCGCTACCATAAGTGTACTCGTAATGAACGGAAAATGGGACACGGCTAGATCCGAATGAAACGATGCTAGTCGAGAGTGTCATTTTTTCGACGATACTTAAAAATCGTAACAACCCAGGATCGAGCCCAGGATTGAGAGTGATTACCTGTCATGCCTCACGCAACTTTCCTATTGTAAGAGATCACAGCCGGTTGAGAGAAATTAGAAGTATTTAAAATATTAAGGAATTTATTTTTAATATTTTGCATTCGGTTCATGACAGAACCACGAGACGATTGAGTAAAGACAGAAGAAAATCGATTAATCCGTTAAATTTCTGGATATACCTTTTTCTCTCTTCTCCGATTCTATAACAAAATGCTGAAAAAAAGATGCGGCGCCCAGAATCGGAAATTGTTTAATCGGAAAACTATGGAAATAAAATTTATTTGATTTTGAATGTTGAAACTTGAAGGGTATGTAATTCGCAGCCGTTTCTTGCGCAATACCTTTTCCAGAATTATCAACTGAAAACTATGCAATCATAGACATTCATAATTATTCTATCTTTTTTCTGGAATCTTTATTTGTTTCGAATACAACTGCTTGCGTCATAATAAATGTGTTATTTTCGTCAGAATTGATGAACTGTTTTACTTCAAAATTCATATTTTGTGGTTCAATTTCATTGTTTTTTATTCGAAAAATTACAATAATACAGAAAGCGGAGCTACTTTTTCGAATTGGGGACGAAGCCATAGAAATATAAAATAAGTAGAACAATATGTACAGTTTATACTATGTTAAAATTTCTTAATAATAATAAATATATTTTCAATCGATTTGTTTAACAAAGCTGTTTGCACAAAGTTTTAATAGAAATGAAAACTTTCTTTTGGGAGTCAAAAACACTCCCCTAAAGTTTTATAAAAAAAACTCCTTCGGTCCGGGCATCGTAGATGTTAGCTAAAAGTCCCAAAAAATCGAAGCGCCTCTTCAACTTTGAACAGCAAGAAAATTTTTTTTTGAGATTTAAATTATCAATAAAAATAGTTCAAAGCACGTTTCAGAAAATCGACTTTTTCGCTATTTTCATAGATTCATGTTAAATTTCTTGACTATTTAAGAAACATAATGTGTAATATGTGCTGATTAGAATGTATTTCAAGATAGTGCAACAATAATATTCTGACAATATATAAGGAATGTTGACATTAAAATAATTTTTATTGACTTTAATTTACAAGACTATATTTAAAAGTGATATATTGCTCTTTATTTGACAATAGAATTAATTTTTGGTATATAAGTTATCAGAAAAAATATTTCAAAGGAAGTGAATTTGTACCCATATAGCAAAAAAGGATTTAAATATTTTGTATCCTACCTGAGTGACCTTGAAATTTCAAAATATCTAAAAAAATAGACTTTTGGCTGTTTTCTAAGAATTACGGCAATTTGTCGACTATTTGACCATGAAATTTCTGATATATGTTTAGAAGAATGCATTTTAAATATGTTACAACAATAATATATGCAAAATGTCGATATTAAAATCATTTTTGTTGATTTCGGATTACAAGAAAATATCGAAAAGTGATATATTGCTCTTTATTTCACAACAAAATTAATTTTCGGTGCCTAAATAAGGTAAAAATGTTTTCGAGTCTACCTAGATTTATACTTTTACAGTAACGAGGTAATTTAAACATTTTTTATCTGGCCAGAATAACGTAGAGGATTAAGAAACAGAATTCAATTTTTTCGCTATTTTCTTCAAGTTATATGACTTATCAACCATGTGACCATGATACGAGTATTATATATTTCTTAAAATATATGCTGAAAAAAATCAAATAACGGAATAGTCGGAACATATATTGGCTTGTTAAAATGTCATTAAATTATCAAAGTATTACCAATATTAATATTACTTTTAATTTATTCTCCCTATTTTAATTTCGAAACAAAATTATTTTTTGTTTAAAAAATGTGCAAGCTTTTCCGAATTTCGAACCTTGATCGGATGATTTCATCCCCAACCTCCGTGTAGTCTTTTGCGTCAAAATTCAACGAAGGAACCTCAATTTTCCTAATTCTGACTTCCCAGTTGATTGTCTCGCAGAAATTGTTCGAGACACTGCGAGCTTGCGGATTTTCTGCCTTTCGTCACATAGCATAGCGAGAAGAAGCTTTTCTGGGTGAGCAAAGTAGACATTATTTTGTATTACTTTTTGAATACATTTAGCGAGATCTTGCTTCAGGTACGTACTCAAAGAAATGCTTTTCCAGAGATGTTTCGTGGCATCTTGAATAGATGGTTGACACTTAATTCCGTACCACAATGGGACATATACTCTCATGATGAATGGAACTAAAACCTTTAACTCAAATGCTAGATTCTCTGTCCCAATAAAAGTTCGAAGAGTTCTACTCATCCTAGTCAACCATCTGGCGTGCGATAATTTCCCTGCACTTTTTAGAGCAAGATCTTCAAAAAACTCTCCTTCTTTGATAGCATTCCATGTGTCTATCAGGTACTTTTGATAAGAAATAAGATCACGGCTGTCAACTACAGGAGAATTAGGACTGTCGACACCAGCGAAGTTTACAATCGAAGGTTCTTCACAAGAAGCTAAGCTTTTACCGATTGGACCCGAAAAATCGTTATGACCAGAAATTTCTCCATCAAGTTTTATAAACAAAGCTTTGAACGGCAGCTCATTACCAAGAAGCTGACAGATACTCCATTGTAGGTGTTTACCAGTGTTCGTAGGACAGCCATCAAAATCCATACAATGCAGATTGAAGGTAGTAATTTCTATGTCAAAGAAAGACTGAAGGTTATCATGTGTAATCGTTTTCGAATCTGAAGAAAATAAGGATATGTGTCCTAAATAAGTACTTCCTGGTTCTTGAATGAGAGAAGTATGTTCTTCTTGTTTTGTTCTTTGCCGTGTTTTTCCTTTACTTGTTCCATCCATTACTTTTGTTTCATCTATTCTTTTATCGAAGTAAAAAGCCTATATTTCTGAAGCCAAAGATAGAGTTTACTCTTGTGAAAAACTAAACCTTCTTTTTCTAGAATGTACTTACTCACGTCGTGTAAAATTGCTGCAGCCAGTAAAGCAGCAGACCTGTATCCGATGCCCTATCTGTCACAGACTTTTGAACATGTTGGAGTGCATCCTCAACATCTTCTTCGGCGGGCTGGCAATCGTCTTTTACATTGTCGTCCATTATCGAGCTACAGTAAGAAGTTTCACCTTCAATTTGCACCTTCTGACGCTTTCTTTGAATAACTTCTTTACTTTGGTCTTGAAGTACATGTGTCATTAAACGCTTCGATTGCACTTCATGATGATCTGATTGTTGCAAATCAATTTTCGGAAGAGACGTAAATGATTTTCTCATTCGCCCGAAAGATCGCTGATCTCAGAGAAACACTCTGACAGCTTAAGAAAGATCTATCTCACAAGTGCACGAAACATTATCACATTTACAAGCCGCAATACAAAATAGCAGTGATTTATGTGCATGAAACGCATTTCATTTCCCTTTGTACAAGGATTTATCTTTATCTCTTCCATGCGGCTTTTCAATTTCTTCAACTCGTATTAATATATTTTAAGTATCATTGCGATTCTTGCTTCTGTAAGAATAAGGATGGAAGTTTCATTCCCTATATCCTGCAGCCTTCTCACAACTAAACTCGAAACATCAGCAAAACTTAAGTATCTTTTAGATTCTTTTTCAGTTCGAATTTTCTCGCATTCAAAAAAATAATATCTCATTACATCAAAGTGTGTAGGTAATCTCCGGTTACTTAACTCACTGTATTTTCCAATGATTGAGCATTCGCTTAATAAATCTATTTGTTAAACTCAAACCAGTAACAAATCACATACGACGTTTACTGAATAGAATGCGAAAAATAAATGCTGTTTAAAATTCGAATTGTCCAGTTCTCTTATAACATACTCGCGATTAGACATTCAAAACTAAACTTAATTTTTTTTCTGAAAAAGCGGGTAAAAAAGATGCAAACAAAAGCCTGGTGAGCCGTAGTGCACTGGTAAAATGTAAACAAAACCTTGATGCACTCGAAAATTGCAGTGAACCATGTTTGTTTTGATTCTCGGGATCATCCAGCGGACCGTGAACGCATCAAAATATCATATATTATTAAAAAATTAAAAATTTTAGATTTTGCTCATTGTTGAAACTACAAATGACTTCGGTTTAAAAATTACACAGGATGTCCAAATTGAAACTAATGTCAGAAATCAGCATTAAAGTAATACTTTGATAATTTAATGACATTATAACAAGCTAATATGTATTCTGACTGTTTTCTTATTTGATTTTATTCAGAATATATTTTAAGAAATATATAATACTCGTATGATGGTCACATGGTTAATAAGTCATATAAATTTAAGAAAATAGCGAAAAAATGTAATTCTGTTTTTTTTCCAATCCTCTACGTACCTCCTCACTGTACAAGTTCCATCGCTTTTGGGTATTTTATTGTGATCAAAAATCACTAAAAACTTTAGGGGAGTCATTTTGACTACCAAAAGAAAGTTTTCATTGTTATTAGAATTTCGCGCAAACAACTTTTTTTATACGCCCTAGAGTACAGTTTATACTATGTTACAATTTTACCAAAATTAGAAATATATTTTTAATTCATTTAAAAGATGTAGTGTCTGCGAAATAATCGCATACTAATAAATGATATTTCCAACTCACTCAATTGTTTAAATAAATGTGAATTATTTAAACAATTATTTAATCCTAAAAAATGTAAAAAGTGCAGTAATAAGGAAATGTGGAGTATTAAATTTTTCTGAAAATTTTTCTCGCAACGATCGAAAGAATGTCACGTGACTATCACGTTCGTACGTTTATGACGGCTTCCTGATATTTATGGCTACTCTGGCACACCCTTCGTGTTACTTTATTACTAGTAGTGTGTGCGGCTTGATATATATATACTCTAACATCGTATTTTGCTAAACAAACAAATTCTTCACATTTAAAAAACGAAGACAATTATTGTACATATACTGAGAAAGTCATAGGTTCTATAAAAACAGATCTGACAAAAAAGTCCATATCGGTCTTCTTTCTTCCTCTGGAAATATTGGGCGTACGCAATTCGAAAGCTTTTCTACAACTCCAGACCACTTTTACAACTTAAACCCCACTTCCTACTCTCCTAAGTTGCGCCTACCCATTTCTAACTCCCACGAGTATAAAAAACATAAAAAAATTTTAATATTTTTTAAGGCGACAAGTTATAAGTGAATTACGGTTAATAGTATTGCCTATTATGAGCAAGACTACCAGTGAGTGAAATTACGTAATACAAGTCCTAACGTGTTAACGACATGAACGGAAAAGACCCTGCACTAAATGTATTATCTTAATGAGAGCTTCCAGGTTAGGGGCTCTACTTATATTACGTAACAGCTCAAAGGGGCCGAGGGGTCAGACACTATGTGTAAATTTGTTACAAATTCATTGTTAAACAAGGGGCGGGGGGCTGGAGGCGGCTGATAAAGCGTTACGTAATTTATGTACGGCCCCTTAAGTATATCACTGATTATAAAGATATCAATTGTCTCCTTCCAAGGAAGGGAAATATTAGTTTCCTAAGGCAGGTACTTCAGGTATACCAGGTGTCTTTTTTTATCTGTGGAAAAACACTAAAACGGTGAAGCAGCCCCTCAAAGATAGGGGTCTTAAGTGTCGATTGCATAGTTTTGTGTATAAAAACGAAATTGATTTTGATCAATCTTACTGAAAAAATTTCCTTATGATGAAAGATTTATAACTTAATTAAAAACAATAAGCTTAACCACCCGTATATATTTTTAAAGTTGTGCTGAAAAATTTTACATTCACAGGAAAAAATGAACAAAAAATTGTTTGTTTGTTCTTGGACAGAAATAAGGTTGACGTGTTTCGCCAAAAAAAATTAATGGGGGTAGCTACCCGTAAAAACCTTTTACTTTGCGTCTTTCATAATATATACTTTTTATACACAAAGAAAATTGGAAAAATATATTTTTAACGAAGGAAATAAAATAAAGTCTATCCAATATGAATAAAAAATTACACGGGGTAAACCATCCCTTCAATTACGTATAAAATTTCAAAATAAGTCTAATATCGAGCAAAAAATCCGATGAAAATACGTGTTGCACACATAAAAGAGGATGAAGGTATTGATGTATTTTTAATAAAAAAAGAGCATTGAAGAGGGAAGCCACCCCTAAATTGTTTCACATTATTAACCTTTATAATAAAAGCTTGTGCGTATTAATTTCAAAGTTTGTTTAATTTTAAGTTATGCGTAGGATAAAGTTTATTACAGAATGTACAATAAAAGAACAGCTGACAAAGAATATTGAATCTTTCCTATTTTTCGTGTTGGAATAATCTTAAAGTTTCCAATTTTATCCAATTATACATTATCCTGTTTACATATTATCCTGTTTACTCAATTTTAACAATTTAGGGGTAGTTGCCCTCTTTAAGGCTCTCGATTTTATATTTATTTTGCAATTTTATACATAATTTGGGGAGGGGGGTTAGGGGCGGGGGGGGGCT
>JAAAKG020134541.1:0-13808 GCA_010014905.2 Druon quercuslanigerum | reverse complement strand
AGACGGCTGCACCAACGCCAACGCCGCCGGCCAACTTGCTTCGGAACCGCGCCGACGTATTCTGATGTATATTTACATGGTACCTGAATTCTTTCCAACGGGTGATCCGGGATCCGGTGACTTGAAAAAGTTTCTGCGACCCATTAGCATTTAAGTAAACCAATTTAAATATAAACCCTATGCTGGAAATTAATCTTTTGTTCCTACTTATTTGTATATTTTCAAAATTGTATTTTAAAAAATGTTAAACTAGACCTTTACGCCGTTATGCATCGATTTAAAAGTTATACGGTTTAAAATGTTCGTATTCAAAAACTCTATCGAAGACTGTGTTGTAAAATTCAAGAAAAACAACATAGCAGTTCCAATACGGCGCCTGAAATCATAAAACATTGCGTTTAATGAGTATTATTGGCATTCAACAAATATGAATATAGTATTTTTCCATTTGAAGCTAGCTTACCTATATGTTTTCGGGATCGCTAAATCCGATTACAATGTTAGCTAAACCCTATCTGGTCACGATTCGTCGCTAACCTCAAAAAATACTTGAAATCGTCGAATTAGCACTATTTTGCGATGAGTAATGTGGTCAAACCATCTTAACATTATGTTTGCGGGGCATCTGAATCCGAATTTAATGTTAGTTAAACCTTACCTGGTCACTATTCGTACCTAACCTAAAAAAAATACTTTAAATCGTCGAATTAAAACTATTGTTGCGACGAGTTATGTAGTAAGACCACCTTATGATTACGGTTTCCGGGTCGCTGAAACCAATTCTAATACTCGCATAACTTCAGCTATTTAGAATTGGCCCCTAACCTATAAGCACCCTGATTTCATAAGATTATACTGTCATTGATGACAGTGTTTAGTTCCTCTTTTCGTCTCATTCAGCAGTCTTCAGTCATTATTGGCTTTTGATCACCGGATCATTTGCATAGATTTTATTTTGTAGCTGTTACCAAAAATGAGTGCGTACCCTGAATCTCTCTTTAAGATTACGTTGTCTTATGATTTTGAATCCGACATTGCTTCTCGTTTAAGCGCAGCTGCAATCCATCGGGTGATTCCTTGCCGTGAGCAGTTCCATAAAAGTGCCATTCGGCTTTTATACCGAAATAATTCTGATGGTTTACCAGATTGCACATTTCTTATTTATTTCTGTAGTGCTATTTAGCCCAATTACTTATATAAATCATTTTTTTAACATTTGGCACCATATGTTTTATTTCTGGAATCAAAATTCCTTGCATAACATGCACCGCTGCAGTATCATGAGTTGTGCTATCTGATAGCAGAACGGGACTACTGCATATTATTTCTTCGTCATTTCTGTAATACGTTACGATTGGATGAATGGTTGCTTGATTGTTATTGTAATGAAATTGTTGTGCGGCAATTTGCACAACATAAGACAAGTTTTCTGAAAAGTCGGTATGATCCAGAACTTCATGACAATTTAGTTTATTCTTTCGATTTGATATGTAGTTTGTTTGGTTTTTTGAAATAAAATGATGTGAGATTAATGTTTGCAGCCGCATAGCATTTTCAGACACAGTCATTTATTGTCAGACACTGCTTGATAAGAGTGCATCTATCAGTAGAATGCCACAAGCTGCAGATAATTTTAGTCACACCTTTCTTTTCGGAATTGTCAATCATATAACCTCTACATTTTTTCTATTTAGGACAGGATTCGCAATTACTAAGATAACACGCATCATTCGCCTTTTTACACACTACCAATGAAAAGCATCAAATATATTTTTAATATTCTTATGTATTGTACAAACACACACACAGTGTGTGTACCTTTTGCACCTATCAAAATACACCACTTAGGACGAAGTTGAGAAAACTTAGTAAGTCCAATTGGAAGCTCTAGATTAAATTTCTTAAATTCCATATGTAATGACTTAATATCAGATAGCAACAGCCTTTTTTGCACTCTTTCTTTCTTTCCGTTAAGTACTACAGCAGGGCTCACCACTTCAAGCAGGTACTGACCTCATCGATGTCGTCAAAAAGTCTTCCTTTCATGGATTTCTTCATCTTTGGGAATAGGAAAAAGTCACAGGGGGCCATGTCCGGTGAGTACGGTTGTGGCATCAATACGGTGTTTTGTTTGGCCAAAAACTCACGAACAAGCATTGAGGCATGAGCAGGTTGCATTATCGTGGTGCAGTCGTCATGACTGATTTTGCCACAAAATTGATCGTTTCTTCGAATTGCTTCACGCAAACGACGTAATACTCCTACATAATATTTCTTATTGACCGTTTGACCTTTAAGTAAGAACTCAAAATGCACTAAACCGTTGAAATCTAAAAACACAGTGAGCCTTAGTTTCGACGTCATATCCAAAAACCCATAATTCATCACCTGTTAGGGTTTGATCGAGCAATGTAGGGTCGTTATTCACTTCATTTAGTAAATCTTGAGCGATGTTATGGCGATATTGCGTTATTGGCGATAGTGTAAAACAGCCGTCAAAATTGCTTGACATGAATCGTATGATATACCGACATCCTCAGCAACCTCTCTAATAGTAATTCGACGATCACTCATAATCATTTTTTCCACTTTCTCGACGGTATTGCCCGTTACGGATGTGCGAGGACACTCAGGGCGCTTGTCCATTTTTAAAACGGTTGTACCACTCGAAAACACTTGCCAGGGCATCAAAAGCTACTTTTAATATTTCAAAAACATTACTGCACTTTATTGCATTTTTGTAACGAAACTTGATCCAAATTCTCTGATCCATTTTTTCTAAAAGTGAAAAATCGCTGAGCACTCTAAAACATGTATATCTTCACTGCCACCTGATTGCTACGGACGAATACAGCCCAGAAAATGTGGAAAGTCTCCTTATTTTTTTTATCAAACCTCATATTCCCTTTGGGGCGCTTCACAAACAAATGACGAATGCTGCGATCGTTTTCTGTTTTGGTGCATACGCGACAAACAAATGACGATTGCTGCGACCGTTTTCTGTTTTCGTGTATATATGACAAACAAATGACGATTGCTGCATCCGTTTTCTGTTTTATTGCATATGCGACAAAGAAATGACGATAGCTGCGGTCCTTTTCTGTTTTTGTACATACGCGACATGCCACAGCTCTACATAATTCTCATTATTGGTCTCCGGTAAATCCTCAGTAGATGCACGAGATTTCCCATCAACATCGCTGGAGTATAACTGTTTGGTGGGGTATCGTTCATGAATATTTAGTAGGTATATATTTTTTTGAACGCAATGTCGATAGAGATAGAATAGAATATTTAGTAGGGCTATACTTTTTTTATCGCAATGACGATAGAGATAATTATTTACAGTTACTTTGAGACGAAATTCCAATTTTACTTGAAAACGTCGACCTATTCACACGAGCGAGAATGTGCCTATAACAGGATGGCGCGGTCCCACATTAGGATATTATCATTAGAGACTTTCTTTATGAAATTTGTCGAGATCCGTGGATAGATAAAAGGGGGCCCCTTTGAATGGCTGCCAAGCTCGCCTGACCTTGCGTGACCCGATTTTTATTTTTGGGATTACCTACGAGATGTAGTTCACCGCACGAGACATGCTACGAGAGAAAAGACGATTGAAAGAATTAGGACTAAAGGATACTCGAAATCCAACCAAGCAACCTCCTCGTGTATCGGGTAATGCTAATGTGCAACGTTGTAAACCATAAAAACGACTTCGGTATCGAAGCCGAATGGCACTGTTATGGAACTGTTCACGGCAAGGGATCTCCCGATGGGGTTGAAGAAGCTACGTTTAAAAGAGAACCAACTCCTGTAGGTCTTCAAGCTAAGCCAAATGAAGCAATGCTGGATTCAACATCACTGTTCAACTGGAAAAAAAATTCCAAAAATTAGGATTCACTATTACAGCAAGAAATATCATAAGAAGACTCTACGCCATCTTAAAAAGAGCTTTACTGTAGCTCCACAAGTGAAGACCATTTAGAGTGAACACTCATTTTTGGTAACAGGTGAAAAATTAAATCTATACACATATGCAGGTGATAGAAAGCCAATAATGATGATTCAACAACCCCGAAACCATAATGATAAGGTGGTTTTACTACATAACTCGTCGCAAAATCGTGTTAATTCTACGATTTGAAGTCTTTTTTACGGTTAGGGAGGAATAGTGACCAGATAGGGTTCAACTAACATTAGATTCGGATTCAGAGACACCGAAAACATAACGTAAAGGTGGTTTGAATACATTACTCACCGCAAAATAGTAGTATTTTGACGATTTTAAGTACTTTTTCAGGTTAATGACGAATAGTGACCAAATAGAGTTTAACTGACATTAGATTCGGCTTCAGAGACGCAGGAAATATAATGTTAATTACTTATCGCGAAATAGTAGTGTTAATTCGACGATTTGAAGTATTCTTTGATGTTAGGAACCAACAGTGACCAGATTGGGTTTAACTAACATTAGAATCGGATTTAGCGAGCCCGAAACCGTATAGGTAAGCTAGTTTCGGCTAGAAAAATACTTTATTCACATTTGTTACATGTCAATAATACTCATTAAATGCAATTTTTCATGGTTTGAGGCACCATATTGGAACTGCCACGTTGTTTTTTTTTAAATTTTACCAGACGGCTTTCGATCGAGTTTTTATATACAAACATTTAGAGCCGTATAACTTTTAAATCGAAAAACACTAGTTCTAGGCAGCCCACTGTTCCGGTTGACGTGAAATGCCCGATATATATATATATGGTGTGTGTGTGTGTGTGTGTGTGTGTGTAAAATTTAACCCTCTGCACAGAAGAGCGTTTTGTGGGACCGGTATTTATCCTTTTGTTAGACGGATAAATTCGAGATGTTCCTTGCGGATGGTTAAACAAAACTTTAATATCCCTCCTTTTTTTATTATTTAAAACTATAATTTTTCGAAGGAATAATTGTTCACAAAAATGAATTATCGTTGAAGCAAAAGTTTTGAAATAAATATTGCATGGTTTGTGATTAGAAAACTCTAGCCTCTGTTTTACACCAAACTATTAAAAAAGAATGGTAACAATGGTAGCTTTAAAAGGTTTTTGCCATACTGATTCGATTGCCCGAACAATACTATCATTTAGGATAGCTGTGAATATCTTGTAGAGTGTGTTCAGACAAGCGGTTGGCCTGTAATTTTTTGGATCAGCTAAGTAGCCAATTTTCCACCAACCACTCCGGAATTGGCTCTTCCGACTTCAAATATGAGCTGAACATACGGGCCAGATGGTGGTGCGTTGAAGGAAACTTCTTTCACCAGATGGTCTTGATACCATCTGCTCCTGGAGCGGAATAGTTTTTCATACCTCTCAATACTTTTTTCTCCTTGAAGCTATTTATATTATTTGAGTCTTCGTCAAGTCTATGTTGCAATTCGTAGACTTCTCTCCAAAAGATGTCGACCTCCTCTGCTTTGGTCGGGTGGTCGACAACAACTGAAGGGTCTTGGAAGAGTCGAGATGGGTTAGAGAGAAATTGTTGGTTTTCTCTGACCCACTATCTCTTCGCAAAATTCCTGTCAGATGTTATATAGTCAATCACACGCTGAATGCTGGACACGTACTGTCTTGCCCAGCCTATCTTTATGGCGAGTTGATGCATTCGTCTTTTGGTCTTATGATCAACCATTGGTTTTGTTTTACGGTTCAAATCAGCCAAAGCTCTCGCTGCATTATACACACAACAATTGACATTCCAGAGGTCGGATTCTTCGGGAAATTGTCCACGAAACTCTTTATCCATTTCAGCCAGATCTTTTTGCTTGGGAGAAATCTGGGTGTTGATTTTTCTCCGGGTCATGAAGCATCGCTCGCCTTCTATCGGATGCCTGTCCACGGTTGGTCTTGTCACCTCTCTTTCTGTGCTGCCGACTTGTTCTGGCTCTCGTAGAGTAAGCGCTCCCCTTACAAAGCCCCGTTTTTGAGTACTTCAGCATAGTTTCGCAGACGTAGACGCGAAAAGTGCGATAGCTTTGGGTGTTTCTCGCACCACAGAGCACGCAGTCGTGCCATGTAACTCTCTCGTTCAGACGTTACACGCGCATCATAGCATTCTAGCAAGTCGTGATTTTTTGGCTCCGTCCACCTAAAAGCCCCAAGATTCCGCCGGTCCATTGCATTGACCCCATCTTCATTGGCTCCCCTAGCTCTAGAGTGGTCGGCATTGTTGGCTCCCTGTACCAAGGGTTTCCGCTAAATGTGGTTACAATAATTGATAAGCAGGTACGGACAATTCTCCAGAAATTGTCCCGAAGTAATAACCACTAAACGGAGGCATTAGGATCATGCCAAAAGCTGAATGGCTACTGAGTGTGGTGTTTTAAACAGTGATTCTAGGATGTCAGGCTGAAAATAATTTAGACGGAAACACAAATAGAATCCGATGAAAAGCTCACATTGAGTAGACGAATAAACTGAAGGATCCCTTGCTAGACAGACTGCTACGATGACAGCATTATCCTTGCTCATGAAGGATTTATGGCACATATGCCTGAACGCGCTGCAGACAAAGGTTAGGATGCGAAATTAAAAACAACCGCGGTAATCAAGCAGCGGTAAAGTCCGACCTCTGGAACATCATTTTTTCAGTTTATGGTGCTGAGAGAATTTTGACTTTTTCAAATCGAAGGCTAGACCGAAGATGGATTAAAATACCAAAAGACGCTTATATTAACTAAAAAAGAAGATTGGCTGGGAAGCACAGAATGCGTCCCGTGTTATGTGTGTTATTGACTAAATAACATCTCATGAACAAGCCAAATCTGCTGACAATCAAGCAGCATATTGTTCACAAAATACAGGTGTTATCTAACGCAAAAAGGAGAGCACAGAAGAGGGAGAGATAGATCAGGTAGAATCAACAGTTTCTCGCTGACCCATTGCGCCTTTACAGGGATATCCTGGTTTTTGTCAGAAATCCACCAAAGTTCACCAAGACACTTTTTAGAGAGGGGTATACAAGACCTCAAAAATCACTGGATTTGAAAGAAGGTACTAATGCTGTAGAGTAAATAAGCCCCTCGTAGGCCCTTTTGTGACCATCAATAATATTATTATAGCATACATTTAGGTAATTAACATTTTTAAGCAAATTTTTATTTTTTAAATTTATTTTTTAATTTTTTATATCTATTTTTTTAAATTTTACTGATTCGGATGCCTGTTTTGTCATTTCGCTCGCCTCTCAAATAGATGATTTAGTAAAGTGATTACTGAATTTGACTAAACATGCAATCATTTTCTACTTCGTCGCAAAGTTTTCCTAGAAAAAACTTCGAACTGTCAAGAGAAGGATTATTTTCTCCATTCTAGGTTCAAATCATGAGAGGGTATGAAATAGTAATACTTTTGTTTTCCAGGTACCATTTTTTCATATGCAAATCTACTTTGACGATCTTTAGTAGTTGTTTCGTGACATTCCTTGTGACTAAAGAATACTTAAGTTTAAATTAGATTTATTTTTGCCCATTGATGAAGAGCATCAGCATTTAAATTTCGATCTTCGACTTCTTAAATCACCACCAATGCCATCACATGGGCCTTTTCCCTGCTTCGTTGCGTGAAGGCGCCATTCGATCGGAAAACTAAAAGCTATTTCTTGGAAGAGCAGATTAATAAAATTATACTTTATCTTAAAGTCTTAGGCTGCTCCATCAGTGAAATAAATTACTCTCTTGGACTGAAAGTTTTTCTTCAAATAATTTAATATAATATTCTGAAATCCGAAAACTGCAACTGTATCATGTCGAACGACAAAAATAGATCAATACAAAAAACACAAAACGATAAACGGGGATATTGCCGAGACCCTTCTAGGGAACGACGTGCGTAAATATTCTATTATCCATGTAAATTGTATTTTATAATAATATTTTTTCCGTACAATATTAATGCATTTATATTCATTAAGTAATACCTTGTGCTGCTTTTAGTGCTTAGTTCATTATGTTCAGAAATACGATTACATAAATATCACTCTAAAAATCAAGTAGATTTAATATATTTTTGTAATATTCTTATCGTTCCTTAAAATCAGTGAACCTCCGAACCATTTCCAAACCTCAAAAATTATTAGCCGACACCCCAGAATGAATATGGCAGTCGTGAAATGGACATCTGAACATATTCACACAATATCTGAGATAATTTCGTTTTCTAAAACGAAAATTGGGCCGTATCTGTAGAAAGGCATCCATTCTGTTAAGATTCCTAGGTTTAGGCCAGTGGTTGATGTAGAGAGCCCGCCTCGTCATTATACCTGTGCGTATTTTCTCTTAGCCATTACCCGACAACTATAAATAATGTGCTCGATGGATTCGTTGTTGACTCCACATAATCGGCACAGGTGAATCATGTCTTGATCTAACACGAGTTCGCGATTATTTATCTGCCGGTATTATTTTTTCCTTTTGCAATACCACAGGTACTCATGACCTGGTACCTCATTACTAATCACGGTCACGAAATGTGTCCAGTGATTATTATTCTTTATTACTATTATTTCTTATTAGTAATTACTATTATGTTGGCCCACCTCCCTACCACAGGTATTTATGACCTGGTGCGTCACCAATAAACACGGTCGCGAAACTCGGAAAGTTTTGAGTAGATTCGTTGGTTTCAGTCGCTGTTTCGGCACTCTATATTCTGCTTGCGCATTCATCGCAATTCACGAGTATTCACAGTGGAGAGCCCATCTCCAGAGAACCAACCACTACACTCCGGCAGATGCGGCACATATTTAGCAATATTTGTTCTAAATTAGATGTAACGAATTTCGAGCTCCCAGCCCTTCCTTGGTTTGTGCGCACCTCGCATGAACATTCCCATGTGAAGATCACGAGCGGGTGGATGGTGAATTATATCGCCATCCACAAAGTCAGTATCTCCGGTTTCGCCTCCGAATATTTCTGGATCTACTCAGTATATGGGAACCTAATTTTACACTTAAGTGAAACACTTTTGTCTACCATTCTCACATGTTCAGCACGATTTTCTAACCACAGGTCAATTGGGCGATAAAGTCCCAATAAAGGAAATAGATTTCGATCTCTAGAACTTAAACTAGACTATATTTTTGTTAATGTTCAAATATGTCTAGTAAACCAATTTGAAGGGTAATTTGTTGGTGAATGATACTAGCAATATCATTATGTCTGCGCGCATATTCTTGCGAGGCCAGCATCAAACAGCGATCAATGATGTGCTCAATGTTCTTATCGGGAGCTCCAAAAAGGTGGCCTCTGTCAATACCTGCCACCGTACTAAGGATGTATTTTTAGTATTTCCTCGTCTTGGTTGCCCTGTCCTGAATTGAAACGACAAAATCCTTCCGCCCTCGGAAACACTTCTCCCAGGTGACATTCGGTGCTCAGAGATTAGGTGAACAAATCTGTTAACCCTCCCTAACTCAGTCATGGACCTGGTGATCAAACCAAATGAGTATATTAAGAGAGGAATGGCATATGTGTTAATTAAATGTGTGATGTTCTTCGCATTGAGCCTAGACGCTAGAATCCGTCTAAGGCAAACCGAAAAAGCAGCCTCAATCAAAGCGAGGTCGTCCAGTATCAGTGAAGAATTTCCCAGTGGTCAAAAAAATTAAGGTTGTCCTAGAGACGTCTTCGGGTCATCCCTAAGACGTATTTTGGAAAATCTCTTTTGAACATCCTAGGGATGCTCTGAAGACGACATTAGATGTCATTAGAGATGTCGTTAGAGACGCTTATCGGACTGACATTTGATGTCCTAGAAACTTCTCTAGGACGTTCTTGTGATGCGCATGGTATTGTGCCCACTGGGTTATCTATCCACGGGACAAATGCAGGATTCTGCATTTTTCTAAACCCAGAGACATTCTGATGTCATAAGAGAACTGCAGCAAGATGTTGAACAGGCTGTTCAGTTTCACCTGTAAGGTTGCATAAAACTTTATGTCTTCCAGGCACAGGAGGTGGGCGAGTTGATACTCAGCCACTGCTCATCATATATCAACATGTACCTTATACGTTACATCCTCCGTCATAAAAGGGGGCAAGTGATATGGGTTCTCCAAGATGTTATGAAGGACCCCAGCAAGCGCGGCGTGCAAAACTTCTAGGTATTTGTACCAGAAGCTGTGCCCAGATACGAGTACCCCAGATGCTCAACCAATATTTGACTATTTCCTCAGCGCTAGATGTTCTTGAACTGATTTTATGTGGCCGAAATATCCCCTACACGTGGCAATTCAACCTAAGACCGATCACCCTTGCGAAATTGGTACAACCGTCCCAGTTATGCTCTTATTTTTCAGTGATAATTATTATTATTGTTTTATGAGGCTAGTCCATTGAAGTCCCGTAGCATTGCAGTTAAAACTTATTGTACTATGCCTTTTTATTTCAAAACTCCACAGTGAAACAAAGATCTATACTCGGGTCACTTTACCTGCTTAAGTCCTTTAGAATGAGTGCCTTTACCGCCACATGATTTCACTTCATTGGGTATGGGCCAGTGAAAATTGTTCTTTGTTTAATCACTGTATGAATTTAAACGCAACCAATGATAACCCGCGGCTGCATCAAACTTCAGAAAACCACCTTCCGAGTTCATCCGGTTTTTTAACAATCGAATTTAAAAGCTTTATAATAAGTTTTATAATAAGTTTAACCCTACCCATCGAAACCATTCAATCATCCTCGGCATCAAACCTTTCGCTCGAAATTAGTTAAAACGCAGCGAACAACAACCCGGTCGAACATCGCAGATTGTCAGTCATCTGAGTGCTATCCGCGCCCGAAATGGTTTGACATCTTGACTATCCTTAATCGAGATTTAGTTCGCAGCTAGCGCTATCGGCGCCTTTTATTGTGCCCATAAGGGCTACTCTGTACAATTTTTATTTCACAGAAACATAAACAACGCGTGCGATGCGTCTGCAAATGTTATAATTTTGGAGAATTCTCCGTGTCATAAAATTGTTACATAATATTTCTGAAATATAAAAAGCGGATAAAATCAATCTTTAAACCTCGGAGAATAAATATCTCTCAAGATTGACAAAATTAGTTCATAACTACTTATGACAAAATTAGTTCATAACTGCTTATGAAAAATTGAAATTGAAAAAAAGTTCTATTTTTGCGTGTTTCCATAAGCGGAACAATTGTTTGTCGATAGCTGAACTAGTACATTGTGACACAAATGCAGAAAAGCTCAAGGCGGAAACGAGTACCATGCGACGCACGATCCAAAGACGAGTGCTGTCCGTGGTACAATGTCCGATTTTTTGCTCGAGTCTCACATACTATTTTTTATACGAACGACAAAAAAAGTCCTATTGGAATCAAGTACGCAGAGTCGGGGGGACAGGGGGCCGGGGCGAAGCCCCAATGGGTTCCAAGGGCGAGACGCCGGTACTTCCGAAGTTTCGCATATCCATAAGCAAAGAAAAGAATAATTTTAAATCTCTCTTAAGATCTGACTAAGTGAAGTTAGCTGGTAGTTGAAATAAAAATAACTCATTCTTACTCGTTGTCATAAGTAACCAAAGTAAGCAAAGTAATCAAAAATTTACTAGCGTGTTGAAAAAGTATGCGAAAAGGATAACTAGTGTGTCAACAGAAAACAAGTAATGGAGAGAATTATGCTCAATGATGATATTAATAATGCAAATAATTTATATGGTATTTAATTTAATTACTGTAAATAAGTTTTAGCACTGCCCGCATTGTGGGTATGAAACTACCCTACCTCGCCGAGCTTACAGCGCATCTCTCTCAGCTCCTTAGACCCTCTCATGAAGGACTGCGGCACTAGACTCAATATTAAAGTGCATGAGACATGCACCTACGTCCGACGAGCGTAGGGACCCTTGAAAACAGTGTACCTAATTTAATTGCAGACTAATAAAGAGATAAATCCTTACCATTATCTAGAGGTAGATTTGGAATAATATTTGGTTGCTTAAACATCATTGAATTTGCTGAAGGTCTTAGAGAGACTTCTTCCGGATGTCCTATCAGCATTTTACTCTTATTAAATCGTAATTGTTCTTTGTTTCCATCTGAAACAAATTCATGAAACTTTTATTTCTATCATTTGGTACGTTAATATTCATTAGGATGATCACATGTGGTAAAAAGTAAAAATGAGATAAGTTTCTCAAATTTAATCGCAATCTCACATATTAATCCTATACTTTTCATGAAATTTGCAAAAAAGCTTAAATATTATACTAAATTAATTCGTAACGAATTTTTGCTATAATCATACCGAGTTAAACATAGGAACAAGACAAGGTGTCACAAGTCGCAGCCTTCTTCTCAGCGAAAAGGCCTATATAGTATATAATAAGGCCTATATAATATAAAAAAGCTCTATATCCACCATTTCACCGACATCAAAGATTTTGTGTGCGAATGCTTGTGAATATTCTGATTGTGTTGAGCAAAAATGGCCGCCACCAAGACCACTTTCGCAATCAATTAAATTCTCACCTTGCACTTGTATAAAACAATCTAACCAGGTTTACTTACCAGTATTAGCTAATAAGTTAATAAGGATAGTTTTGATTACCATCAACATCATATATATCAAAATGCATACACTGTCAACTAAGGGGGTTATTGAAGAAAAATACTTAAAATATGTGGAAGGATTGAGAATTTATAAAGATTTTAACTTACTGTTATTATAGCTTTGTGAGCTGTTATGTTGCTGTTGATTGTGTTTGCTTTGGTAGTTCATCTGATGACGGTTCTGGTTCTGGTAGTAGCTTGGAGGGTTGCGTTGATTGTGGCGACCATAACCAATCGCCGGAGAAGTCGAAAAGCCGTTGGGACTAAAGGGTGATGTCATTCCAAAGGAGGGTGACGTGAGAGGAATGCTGCCCACCATATCCATATCCAAAGCGCTGCGTCCCATTCGTCGTAAAAATTCATTACCGAGGCGATCCTCCCGTCTGTGGTAGCTACCACCTCTAGAAGATTCGTCGTTGTCGTTACGGATTTGATTGATGGGCATTGGCCCCTCGGTACTGGTGGCTTTGCGTGGTATCCAGCCATCGCGGCGCAACTCGATTACGTCGCGTAACATGAATCGAATACGTAGAGGGAGATCACTTTTCTCTGCCAATTGGTTCATACGTTTGAAGTACTGCTCCATGAGTCCACGACCAACATCCGTATCAAGGATGCGGCCACAGGTACGCATAATCTGGCACAGACACTCAATATCCTCTGCCATGTCCCCCCGGGATCCTCCACGCCTTCTCTCCACCAGTAGCTGCCTAATGCAAAGATGTAAAATTTTGTCCGAAACAATCTCAAGCTTGCCGAGCTCTCCAATAAATTTGATGTTCCCAAGCATCTTACGTTTGGCCACTTGGCGTCGCTCTTCTTCCTCAGGTCCGAGCTCATCTTGATTATCAAATGCTTCTGTTGCTCGAGATCGATTCTCGAATTCAATCTTGCACTTTTTGAGCAAAAGTAACTCAAAAGTTGACTGTGGTTTGTGGCCATCGACAGTAGGCTTCGGATGTTCGAAATTTGGTGCTTCTTCGGCCAGTCTCTTGCACAGCTGTGCGTACATAGAACTGTACTTGGGCTCATCGAGTGCCTTTTCAAAGATCTGCAATATTAAAAATGAATAAAGGCTTGGTTCTACGAAAATCTCTCTTGCTCTTACAACCATTTCAAAAAACTGCGTGCAGTTCTATTTTTCGATAAAATTTGTATTTTAACATGAACATTCCATCAAAATAAACCAATTTTTTGTAC
>JAAAKG020134540.1:0-13808 GCA_010014905.2 Druon quercuslanigerum | reverse complement strand
GTGTGAGAGGTGTGTTAAGGAATAGGAAGAGGGTGAATGAAAAATGTAAACCCTTAGGGGACACATTAGAAGCTTCCCCTAACTAACTACTCCCAAATTTATCAAGAATAAAGGAGGGCAAAAGTCTAGGAAAGGTTTCTTAGCAGAAATCACCTCCATTACTCAATTATTAACAAAAAAGGACGAGTTGATTTTTGCGTTGTAAATTGATTTTATCCTTCGTTTGACGCTTTGAGCGCGTCACCCCTACTCTGCTGCCTACTGGACCGAGACGGATCGAGCGTCCAGGCAGTTCTGCAATCCGGTACCTCAATTGACGGAATGCCTATTTCAGCAGTTTCGTACTTAGAGGTGCATACTTGCGCCTGTGATTAGCGGCGGAGTAACACCTCATACGAAGCTGCAATCTTAGTACAGTGGAGGACGCATGACAGCGGACAGCATGGACAGCACCGTCAAGTAAAGTAGTTCTTTCCTGCCCTTAAAAACTACGCGCCCTCAACCTTCTGTTGCACATTGTCTAATTATCGAAGAAGCAAGTAGATCGTCTGGCACTTTAACTGTTGCAGTAGCACAGTTCGGGTCGCGGTTTTACTTTTCTCGCGTTTTCTTTGCCCGTCTCCCGGTTCTGTCGAAAAACAAAAATAAAATAACGCAAAGAAAAGAGAGGCTTTACACTTAAGTTTTGATCGATCTACTGGTTGTTCCTCGTGCCCTCTTACTTGGCAGGGTTACAAGCCTTTTTTGTATTTTTCTTTATAATCTTTATCCTTTCTCATTGAAATAAGAACAACGAAGGAGAAGTGAAACAACCGAACTCGCGGAAAGGAAATAGGAAAGAGGACATGCCTTTTATTTCATTAATACGAAGAACATACATTTCGCTACATGGCGTGAAAGTAAGAAATAATAGTGGATATCCATCAATTGTGTATTTTTCCGTTTGCAACATGCATTTTTCAAATATTTTTAATAGCTGGTTAAATAATTGTCAAAACGCAAAAAAGTTTCCAAAAAATAACTCTCTTCTTCTATGTTGATACTAAGTATTTGCGGTTTTCTAATGAAATCTTCAACTTTTTGTCCACTTTTCACTTTGTACGGTAATAATTATTTATATTTTGTGAAATTTTCAACTTTCCTCTGCCTTTTCAATTAAATAAACATTTATTTTAAAATTTATTTGTTTCAAAGTTTATATGATTATTCATAAAAAAATTCAACAAAAAAATCAGAATTTCATGTCATTTCCACAAAGTGGACCAAAATTTAAAAACTTCAGAAAAAACCACAATTTTCTAGCAATATTACAATTGAGTATCATAGCAATATTATTAAATGATTTAAACCAATTATTTTTTAACTTTAATAAATTATCCACCTAACTATAATTAAAAATTACACAAAAAGTTGAAATTTTCATAAAAAACTGCAATTTTCTATTATTGTTTAAATTGAGTACAATTAAATATAATACTGGATGTTTTAAGCAATTAATGACAATTTGTTTAAACGATTCATGAAAGTGTCATGTCCCGAGCAAACAGGCGAGGGTAGTAGGGAAATTTGGAAAGAGAGTGACCAGACTGCTGATTATGTCAGGGTGGTAAGTCCTGACAACTTACTTTTGTTTGTGGGTACGTTGTCACTTTTCAGTTATATGAGAACTGTGTTAACTTAAGCGTTTTTAAATGAGAGAGAGGTGGTTTGATTAAAATAGATTTATTATAGAGTCATTAAACAGGTAATTAGTTACAAATATTAACTTACATGTACCTTTTCTCTTTAAGAAACGGCGAGAGAGAGAGTTACTTTGTCGATTGGATCTCCATTGTTAACGTAGAGCAGCGACGAAATCCTACGGGAGGTTTTTTTGGTGGAAACAATGCACAAGCACGATTCACTATTAGTATTACGATACAGGGCCCTAAACAGGTGCCCAATTCACGCTTGAGTTCTTTTCGTGAATGTTAACACTGTTTCTCCACTGTTTCACCAAAAATTAATTCCGAGGTATTCAGTTTTATTAAATTTTTCTAGATCAAGAAAACACGATCATTATTTTTTTATGAACATTTGTATTAACAGATTCATAATTTAATGCTTGCAATTATAATATGAAACAGGCAAAATAATTAGACAAAATAATTAAAATTTCCCAAATTAATTAGATTTTTGAGTAAATAGTTGATTTTCAGCATAAAAAGATACATTCTCAATCAAATGGTTTGATTAAACAACAATTAATAATAATAATAATAAAATGCAATCAAATATTTGAACTTACAGGCAAAAAGAGAAATTTTTTTAGAAGACAGTTGAACTATCTGTTAGTTAAATTCTCAAAACAAAAAGATTTGGAGAAAAAGAGAGAAGACAAATTTTGACCGAAAAGTTGAATTTTCAGCAAAACTGTTCATTCTTAACTGAAAAAGCTGAGTTTCTACTATAAATGAGGATTTTCTTGCAAAAAGAGTAATTTAAAAAAAAATAGTTTAGCAAAATTTCAACCAAATATATAAGGTTTTAATAAAAAAGCAGATGAATTCTAAATCAAAAAGTTTAATTTTGCACTAAACACTTTTTTTTTAAATTTAAGTTTTAGAAATTTTTAACCAAAAAGATTAAAATTTATTTAAAAAGAGCTTAATTTTCCGAGCCAAAAGGGGCAAACATGAATTTTAAATCCAAAAGTGCCAAATTTTAACCAACAGCTTGAGTTTTCTACCAGAAAAGATGACTTTATGAAAATAGTTGAATTTCTAACCTGTATTTTAAAGGAGCATTTTAAGCCAAAGAAGAACATTTGAATTTTTTGTAAAGAAATTAATTTCTCACAAAGAAATTGGTGTAGATCCGGGTCTATACCAGGGTTTATAATTCGATGCACAAATTTTTGAGAATTGTGGCTAAACTTAGAAAACTAACAACAGAAGAGGAGTTCAGATTGCTTTATCAAGTAAGTTTCTCTAAAACGGTTCAGGCGGTGATATCAGAGGGGGTGGTGGAAAAGGCTGAATCTCTTTTCAAGATGAATATCATGACTGCAGAAACCTTTCTAAAGCTCAAATATGGCGCTGCAATCAAGATCGGTATGGCGTATGTGCAAGTTAGAACCAAGTCCAGCTCTTTCAGGGTGGAAGATGACAAATGGGGAACTATAGGACTTTCCTTAATCGAGAGAGTGTGCGACCAATATGCACCTAGGCTGCCCGTCAAATCCGGTTTCAATTTCGATAGGGCTTTTAAAGATCTTTATGGCAGCCTCGATCTTACAGTATTGAAGCAATACTTCCAGTCCGCTTTAGAACAGGTGGAGCCGGGCTGGCATAGGAAACTTGTGCCAGCGGTAGAAGGCATAGAGGGCCTGCCACCCCCCAATGACTGCAGTGTCGACCAACAACTAACCTGGGGGGTTTTCTTTAATGAGTTTTCATCCTACTTGGTAAAATTGAGAAAGAGTAACACGGGTCCTAACTTTACCTACCAACTGAAGGACACACCAGCGAGCACCATGACACCCATCCAGCTTTTCACTGCGGGGATTGATAAGTGGGACGGAACAGCAATTGTCCTGAAGGATGGCAAATTAAAAGCTAAACTTATAATTTTAAAAATCATCAGAATTTAAAAATAAATTAGTATTTATTACATCATTAATATTAAAGTGTTTTTAATTTCTAAAAATAAAACTAAAATTTATGCAAGTTTTAAATTTTACAATTTAAAATGCGTTAATTTTAATTATTCACGTTTAATCCTCCCTTTCATATGAAAGATTCAGAAATAATAACATGACATTTAATCTTCCAAATCATCAAAATTTACGAAATTGTATTAATTAATTTTCAAAATTAAAAAGTTTTAAACTTTTGATTAAAATTGATTTAGGAAAATTATGCAAGTTGTAGGTTTTGCAAATGAGAATTCTGTAACATGATGATTTACATTTGCAATTTCTCCAATTAGAAGATTTGAAATTGAAAGCTTGACTTTTGATCTTTAAAGAATCTTTATTCATACATTTTTAAAATTAACTTTTGATCTTCAAAATCATAAAAACTTAAGAATTGTTAATAATTTACCTTTTAAACTGATCATTCTCCTTATCCCTCTTCCACTTCACTTCACTTCGGATAACGCGAATCAGGGGATGATAAAGAACCAGTGATTATCCTTCACCCCCCCCCCCCAAGAAAAAAACGAACTCTAATAAAAATTACGAACTACGACCACGCCCACCGTCAAAGTAGTAGCTCTGGAACTGCACCGTCAACTAGTTAACCACTCGCCAACTACCCCTCACACTGCGTGACCTTTTATCAACAACCAAATTACCTGAAAAGAAAATAATTTTTTTACGAATTTTTGGAAATACTAATCTTAGATGATCTCTGTCCTCCTTAGTAGTTGAAAACATGCCATCATAATTTAATTTCCTACTCTCGAGTCACCCGAAATTCCGGGGACGAAATTAGTAAACGTTCGGTGTGGTTTGCTACGCCGAATTTCAGAATAAATTAATTTTAATTCAAAGCGGACTCAAAATGTTAATTTTGTGTGAGCCACATTAAAATGGGCCATACAAAGTCATTCCTGCATCCCCGGTAATGAGAGATCTTGGATTAGGAATGCTTAGTGAGCATTCCGTAACAAATGTCTCGACTTAGAACTTAAAATTAGGACTAATAATAAGCAGCGGCCGAACGCTTCGTGCTCGATCTTGCCTTCTTCCTTCCACCGCATATTCTCGCCGGAAGCATGTCCTTTTCTCGTATGCAATGAACGAGGGACATTATAGCCACAACGGTTCAAAATGCTCACTTTCCTATGCAATTAAAGGGTTGGAATTAATTCATAACTAATAAAAAGTATAAAATTTCAACCTATATCAAGTCCGATGCAAATTAAGAATTTCTTTCTATAATATAATATACTTCTAAGGACCTTACTTCCGTAAAGTGCTGACGAGCTGCCTGTTTCACAAGTGCATTGAAAATAAGATTAAAGGTCAACAGTCTATTCCTTCCTTCATAAGAAAAATTCTGCAATTTAGCAGATATACCTACCTGAATCATCCCAGCTATGAACCGTCCAGATGCACTGAACAGAAGTCAAAATTGCAGTAACTTGGGAAATTTTTCACGGGCCAGAACTACCCTGATATCAGCCCTCAGCGTTTCGGGATTTTAAAAAGAGAATAACATTTTTATGTTTCGTGGACCTAGCCAGTAAGTTGTCGTACGCCCTATCCCAGGTGATATGTAAGTACTGGTAACGGAAGTGACATTTCCGGGATTGATAGTTGATCTACCACCTTAGAAATAATTTTCAAATTAAAAACCGGATGTTAACATTTTTTAAATCTTCGGTCACAGAAAGGCAGGTCCGTAACGGTAAGTTCCATTCGGCTTGGTTAAAAACAAAAATAGAGACCCTTCTAGAGAAAATCGCTATTTGTTCGAATCTCAAAACGAGAAGGAGCCTTTTTTTTAACGACGCTAATTCTCCTTAAAGGGCAAATAGATATATTTTCTATTTACCTTTAAGGTTTATTCGAAAGAATAGGCTGAATCGCGTGTGTGTTTGTTCATCATTCGCGAATCGGATTTTACTTATTATAGTTTTGGAAATTAGAAAAGTAAAATAAAAAGACTCTTTAATTAAATTCTCGCCCGTTCCATCGTCAACGATAAGAAGGAAGCATTCCTTCTTTCACACTACGACGGTCGGACGGTAGTTTCAAGACAAAAGGACTGGTGAATCGATTTACTGTATCGTTTCAAATTTTGCCTCATTTACACTATACTTTAAATCACGTTCTTTCATCTCCTTATCACTGTGATAGCGTTATTTCATATACCCGTCTGTGGTTTATAAGTGAAATAAAATGTGTCATAATTGGGGAAAGTTAGGGCATTCAAGTTCTTGACTAGAATCACCTTTCCACCTGTTTCTTTTTTTAGTTAGGGATTAAAAGGGCCACATCTCTCAGTGAGAGAGGACCAGTGCAACCAACTTAAATTAAAATATAAATAGTAAAGTGTCTCTCTCTAAAAAGTCTCTCTCGTGTCTTAAGTTAGGAGATCCTCCCCCCCCCCCTCCGTACATATCACCTATTTATAATCTGTTTGATTTTGTTGATAACCTTTTTATTTATTTTTAGAATCCGACAGATTATTTATATTAAATTGTTTATTCGTATGTGAAACCAACAGGTGTAACAACGGAGTACCCAAAAATCCTTATGGTTATACCCAACTCATGCTACGATCACGTAGAACGATTTAATCTGTGAAAATTCTCATTTCAACTGTCATATTGGATTCGTCATCTTGGGTTCCCCATCTTAAAATTTTGTGAAATCAATCAGAAATTCGCAATCAGTGGCCACAAAAACCCTTATTTTGGTACCGACCACGTACTATATTCACGTAAAACTATTTAATGTGTAAAAAGTCTTATTTCATTGCCATGAGAAATTCATAATTAGTGTCGCCGTAAACCCTTATTTTGATACCCAATACCTGCTATAATCACCTAAAACAACTTAATGTGTGAAAAATCTCATTTCAGCCGCCATATTGTATTCACCATTTCGAAATTCTTCTCATTCGATACATTTTTCGTAATCAGCGATACTAAAAACATATAATGACCCCATAACAATAAAAAAAATTATGCTTTTCTTAAAGTTATATTCAAATTAGAGGAACAAATTTGACAGTAACTATAATTTGTTAACTAATATAGGGCCGCCATTTTCAGAAATCAAAAATGACCATACTGTATTCTATTCATTCTATGTCCTACTTTTTCGTTGGACTTTTTTTGACTTTCGTTATGTGGTTTAATGAATATAAGATAGGAAGCATGACTGAGAGTGTACTCACTAGCTCCTCACATAGATTAGCGTCTAGTGAGTGTATGATTATCGGAGCCGACACCGTGACCCTCACAAATTCTAGCGTCACTGCATGTCGACTATAATTACATTTATGATTTCTTATTAGTAGCTTAATTATACCATTTTTTTATTGCGTAAGTTAGCCCATGTATTGAATTACTATGAAGACGGGTATTTGACTCGTTAGGTGCGTATTTATTTGGAATTTGCAAAAACATTCACTCCATTTCTTTGATTGTCGTCCCTTGACGATCATATAATTCCTTTAGTAGTATGGTGCACATTTCGTACTCATTCCTGCCGTGGCTCTGGGACCTAATCTCGTAATTAGAGCCTTTGCATGATCTGTCCGGCAGCAGAAACTGGCGACTTTCGCACTTTGCAATCAGTGCGTATGCTTATTGCCTACGGTTTGCAAGTGACCAGTGTCCTCATTTTTAGTGGATGCCGTTTTAACATTTCAATTAAAAGTAAGTGCGTAGCTACTTGAAAGCGTTTAGATAGAAGGAGAGGGCCGAAGTTTTTCTGGCCCAAGGTAGAGCCGTATTTCGCGTTCGTTCCATGTGACTCTAAATAGTATAACTTCTAAATTTTGGAAACAATTGATATACTTTTTATTTAGCGTTTTAAGAGTGGTCGCATGGGTTTAAATTGTTGTAACTAATTCTGAGTTTTTGAAAATTTTGATTTATAACACTTGCACATTCTCAATTTCTAATACATCATTATTAAATAAGGATGCTAAGATTAAATTTTTTTTTTAAATTGTACAGTTTACTCGCTTTCTAAGTAATATCTGTGAGACAATAAGTTTGAACTATCTAATTTGTAACATAATCATGCCGATTAATGTAAAGTAAAACTAGATGTTATTTAGGATTTCAATCTAAAATAACTATGTAGTGCGAGAGTGTAATTTTCACCAAACGCCAGCATAAAATTCCTAAAATTTTTATTTATTTTAGATTTCCTAAATTAGATTTAGATTTCCTAAAATTTTTATTTATTTTAGATAAATGTGCCTTTCGTGATAAAAATAATCCAAAAAAAATACAAATCAATTTCCCTTAAATGTCTTAAAGAAAAAGAACATAATTTTGGAGTGAGCCAAATTTAGTTAATTTAACTTATTGTGGAAGTTTAAAACCTTTCAATAAACATAATTTGAGAAGTGTTTTTTTTTAACTTTAAATTTAAAGCCTCAAAAATGAAAAGGCTCCACTATATTTAATTTACTAAATTAAAAAAAATATAACGACAAACAAGGTGTTTTCATTTGGAAGGATAACATGGACTAACAAATACATTAGATGTAAATTAAATTTTCCATAAGTCATTAAGAAAGGTGGATTTTTATATGGAAAACCTAATGAAATGTGTGCTCAAGTAAATTGAATTTAAAAATTCAAAAAAACATTGATTTAAAAATGTATATATAAATCTTTTCTAAAATGGTTTGATAAATTTTATTTATATTTACCATTTTTGTTTTTAAATTGATGAAATTTTGAATGAATTTGTTTATGAAAATGGACTTTTTTTTTAGAAATTTACAAATTTTGAAAACAAATTTCAAAATCTTTTTGTCAAATCTAATATCGCTTACTTTTAAATGCTCAAAGTACACATTCCTTTTTTAAGTAAGTCAATTATTTTTTTTAAATGATTAAAATCTTCAAGGCTGTATTTTTAAACTCTTTAACTCAAAAATAAAAATAAATATTTTTAAAATATTTATTGGTTCCCAATTTGTCATCAGCTACCTGTAAGACAATGAGATCCAGCGAATCAGGACCTTTCTTTAGAGAGAAGACTATTTTCTACACGGACACTTGGGTATTTCACGAAGGATCCGCGCGGCCCGATACTATTGTCGTCCCCACGAACTGTACCCAGGTAATAATCATAACAGTTTTATCCTGTAGAACCGTGCTCTATTTCTTTATACCCGTCATTATTCTCATCTCTTGTTCTTTCACTTTTTTTCAGTCCGTGCATCGCAACACCGGTACCCGGACAATTCGTGGATTCCTAATTTTTAATATTCTTCTGAGTGTTTTCCTCTGCCCCTCTTCTCTTTGTGTATTTCTTTGAGTTTAAATATGCTTCTCCCTCTTTTTACATTTATACTCTGTTTTTTTTTCTTGCTATCTTCCCTGAGTAAAGTTAAAGTTCTTTATCATTTCCCTTTTTTTCTTTTTACCCTCCCCCACCTTCTTTCTTTGTCTTTTTTACTTCTGAAAAATTCAAAATCAAATCTAAATTTTTGCATTATCTCAAATTTATTGCGATATACCTGAAACTAACTACCTTTTTAAGGTTTTTATACAAACGTTGATTTCAAGCCACCCTAATAAGCCGAAAATATATAAAATTTATTCATAATACAAAAAACAATTTTAATTATTCCTAAAAAAGGTTTAGCATACGCACACAATTCAAAAGTTAATAATACCTAACCTTAAGAAATAATAAAAAAAACTACATACATATTCAGGTTTCCAGACGACGTTGGAAGACACATGGCTGTTACATACCTCCTTCAGACCGAACCATTTTTTCTTTTTAGAAATTCAATCTAAGCACTGCTGAAATGCAAAAAAAAGAAGTGTCGTAATTTAGAAGCAATTGAGTCGTGAGAATGGAATGCACGGACAACGGAGGAAGTTTGTAACGAGAAACCGACACGGGGCGTAAAACGTAGCGTCGGTTTTTGATACAATTTGATGGTTGAGAAAAGAAAGCAAACGAGTAATAAAGAAATGTTACAAAAGAAATTAAATGCTTAAAATTACACGTAGAAAAAAATTAGTGGGAATAGGAAATGAAGAAAACTGATGAGAGAAAGAAAACAACAAATGTAAGAACGCATATGGGAACACACGTAGGATCCGCAACGCAGTGCGAATTTCGAATAACATTCACACACATACTTCACCGTGGACACGGGAGGCTAGCGTGTGCACATAGGCGGCTGATCGCATGGGTGCTCCTTGCTAGTCACCGCACCAGTGCATGGACCTGTCGGTTCTCACCTTCTCCAGCCGTTCTCCACTACAGTTTGTCACGACCTCATTTCTTCTGAACATCTCCTGCAGAAACTACCCCCTCGAGCAAGAAAAAGCAATATAACTATAACTTTGCCACATCTGCGTCAAAAGCGGTGAAAAAAAACCTCTTCTCAAGTGAGAGGATTCCGCGGGTCATGAATAATAATTATTTACGAAAGTAGATTCAAAAGCATGACCTGCAGTAAATACTCCTATAAACCTGTACGAAAATTATTAAAAGTAAAAAGGAGAAAGGATCTGCAAATTGTATGAGTTTTCGATACCTTACCGGATTTCTCACTTTAACGCTACTGATAGTTGCATTTTTGGCTAAGCGCTCAAAATCCAACCATGCACAACAACGCGTGCCGTGCCCTCTACTAACAAAATTTCTTACCTCGACAAAATTTCCCATCCATACTCTCTGACAGGAAGGATACAAGACGCACCCATCGAATATCACCTGCGCAGTTTGCAGAGCTACTTGAACCGAGCAAGTAGTCTCTTGAAGGGATCTTCCTGTGAAAATTCCTTAACAAACGCCTGTTGCGTTGGACACGTAGGTACCTCACATAAACCCTTATGGTTTGCCTCACGCTATTAAAATTGTCATGAACTCGAGTTTCGTGGAAAAACAGTCGGGTCCAAGTGTGAAATTATTAAAAATAATTTTCTAACTAGGGAGCGTTGGAAACCTTATCGTGGAGACGTAACACCCTGGAAAATTTCTCCTTCCAACAAGTGCACCTGAGGATTAAGAATTCTTTCAGTTTTTCGGAATAATCGGGTTTTCTAGGTACCAGAAAAATTATTACCGGGAACAACAGTTGTTTAGGAGGGTTATTTGAAAATTCGGCACTCCCCGTCAATTTTAATTCTCAACAAAATAGATAGAAAAAAGAAAGAACGCCTTAGACAATTTCAAAGTCGAATCTCAAAACTTCTGAGAAATTGTCTATTGAAGTTAGGGTTTGGATTAATGGAGAGAGGAATAATAAGAAGATATGCGAATTTAAACGCACTCCATGTCATCTTCGCTAAGAGCCGATTGTTACTCCCTCCGCTAAAATAAGTAAAAACCCGCGTGTGAGAGGACGCGACTCGCGACTACGTATGGGAACGTGTGTGTGTCGCGAATGAGAAAAGGGACTAGAGTTGCCTCAACGGCAACGAAAATAGAAGAAAAACAGTGATCAAATAAACACCTCTGTACTCTGTGAGTACCATGCATCGTGCTATTATTTAGAAAATACTCTAAATTGTTGAATGAATAAATTTATTGTACTCTCATTCTCAAAACAAAAATCTCCTAGTTCATTTTCAAAAGAATTAAGATCCTTACACAAATAGTTGCTGAAGATAGCATTCTTGGATGAGAACAGCTGAATGACGTCCCACAAAAATAATAAGCGAGGTCAGATATAGGACCTTGTTCAGTTTGTGTAGCCCCCACAACCCATTGGGCATTTCTTGGCATTTTAGGAAATTGAGTCTGCCAGCGACAGATGATAGGCTAAAGTTGGGTTGTAACATGGCTATTTTGACCAATGAGAATACATGTGCTCAAGCGCACGATCGTACGGTACCAATCGGTGCCTCTGCTGCCTTCTTGATAGAAAATGAAGCTTCTGCAGCATTCAGTACCTCTATTGTGGTGCTCATTCTAGGGTTTCCTTGTCTTTGTTTCTAAGTTGGAGAAATCAGCCTGGTATTCTGCAGGACCCGCTGAGAAATTAATGCTGGCGTGACGCTAGATAATGAGTGGGAGCTCACTTTTCGTGCTAATGCGTCTTCCGTGAACTTCAATCTAGTCGTTTTTTAATATATCTCCTATTTTAGTTTATTGGTTTCCTGGATTGGTGCTCTAATTATTTTATTTGTCTATTGTGCTTCCTGTTCTTCTCATACAAATGGTTTGTATGAACTTTGCCCCTTTGGTGAGTAATCTCTTTCTTATTACATATGTTATAAAAATCACTAATAACATCCCCATTCCTCTCAAAGTACTATGGCCAATACGTAGTGCTTTCGTACTTCTGGGTAGCTTCGGCTAAAAGCATTAAATTGATTTTCCATATTAATAAACTAAAAGTCAACCAACAGGGGTAAGTCTGGGGTTGATATAGAAATACGACTCTTGTAGAGTTATTCACCAATCGATAAAACTTGAAGAGGCACGTACGAATCGAGAAAACCCGACGAGACACGTACGGATAAAGTATTTTTACTCTCGCTGATGATATTTCCAACATTTTTTATAATCTTAATTTTATCCCTTTTTCGTCTGTATTTCTTTCGTCATAATTCTTGTGTAATTTTGTTACTCTTCTCTTCCTCTTTTATAGACAATATCTTAATTCTAATTTATATAGGCCGATACATAAATTGCGTATATTAACTATATAGTTACATCGTTACCTTTCAATTTTTGTTGTGATTATTTAATAGTCTTAGAAGGTATACAATTTTATTATTTTTTATTATGAGGGTATAATAAGTGTGGCTTACCACATAAGTAATTACCTACTGTTTTCAAGTTAATGCTTTTATCAGTTTTACGACGAGGTTTGAAATTTGTTTAAAATTTTTGAGGATGTAACAGTCCTCCCTCCTTAGAATCTCATCGTCCTCGATGAGTCTTTGTCATGTAAATGATACATGCTTTTTTATCACGTATATTTTATTTAGTTATTGTTTCATATGGTGTTTTAGTTGCTCACGATTTTTTATTTCAATTTTTTTGTTGAGTTACAATGAATTTGTGATTATTTTTCAAAAGGTAGTTTGTACGTAGTTATATTGGCTTTATTTTTATCTCCCGCAGTTAGACTGGGGTGTTTTGAAATAGGATAGTTTTTTATCTTCGAGCTTTTTGATTATTAAGGTAAGTGTAACTCTATCTTTTACTGCGTATGTTCTTAAACATGCGAGGGTCCATATGTTACCTTGGACTGTCGTTTGTAAGAGTTTGATGCTGTAATCAAAATTTTGCAGGTTGATATGGATGCTGGTCGTTGTCATTTTCTCTTTGAGTGCTCAGTACCTTGACACCTTGTCCAGCGACAGCTTTGTTTCATTATCGACCGATACCACCTCCTACAAAGATTTCTGCCGAGCGAGGGGGGTGCCCTTCTGCCTTAAACCAACGTCGGCTGTTGCTTTAAATCCGGGTAAGTTTTTCTGCCTTTTGCTATGGAGTCCCGTGGCTCAGTGGTTACTCCCTGCACTCTTGCGCCCGTGCTCGTGAGTTCGCGTCTCGGGGAATGCAATTTTTATTTTATTTATTTTTTTGTATTTTTTTTCTTACTTTTACTTTTGTTTAGTTAATATTTTATTTTATTTTAGGTGATTTCTTGCTTGAAAATTATAGGGTAAAATTGGCTGTCCTTTCAATATGTCTGTTCGTTATTTATATGAAATATATTTATATATGCCCCGTATGAAAGGCACTTCTTTCTTAAAAGGGGTAATGATGGGCTTGGTGCTTGTTGAAAAATTTAAGAATTGCTTTATATTTTTAGGAGTTTTGGGCGTAGGAAACCTTTTACTGCCTCCATTTTCTTAGGGCCTTCTTTTATCCCATCGTCGCTAATTATATGGCCAATATTATAAAAGTTTCGCGATTGCAGGTTCAGCTCAAAGAAAAACTAAAACAAACTAGGTTCCGACGATCGGACGGACAAAAAACCTGAGTAGATCTGGCCCGTGCCAGGTCGCTCAAGAAACTGCAATTTTTGTCCGATGCACCTTGGTCGTTTTATAGCCAAATGACTATGTAGGGGTATTTGCAACATTGCGGAATTTGGTTAGGGAGAAGGAATATGCCAAGAGGTCTTTGACTTTTGATTCTT